>OX346246.1:56315474-56562474 GCA_947049315.1 Epistrophella euchroma | reverse complement strand
TTTATCTGCCTCTGATTTTTTCTCAGTTTTTTAATGTTTGTTTGACAATTTGCGCGTCACTTAATGTATCGCAATATCGAGCTGATGTGAGCTGGTTTTTGATCGCGCCTTAATCGCGCGATAAAGGCTATCGTGATCGCCACCGTCATCGCTTAGGTTTGCGCATAGCTTTAACTAGAATTTATTGATCAACGATGTTGATTTACGTAAATCAACATATTGGCCGCGTTCGGGGGGCAAGCCAAACCTATCCGGATAGCTTTGTGTTGTTGTAATCCCTTGTTGAAAAACTTATGATGTCAGCTGATGCAACAACAACTCAAGGTATCTGAAAATTTTTGGGATAGGTGGATAGCCTATCTCACTACCACCCGACCGCAAGCATTGTGGACGCTGCTTTAAATCGCACGTTTGTAAAATTTTTGAGATAATAGCCCTTCCCCACTATCCCATCGAGTATTAACAAATGTAAAAAAAAGTGGGATAGAATTACTTACGACTGCCAAATTTGTGTGAAGAAAATATTTTCATATATTGCTTCCACGCTTGCGTTGGGATAGAATGTGTGATGGTTTTAGAACCAATCCTAAAAATTTTTATGTATTAACACAATTCGAATTATGTGACATGGGTTGTCAAGTCGTGTGGGATGAAATTTCATATTTTGTTTCCACACTATTATACAGGATTTACTTCCCACTTTTTTGACATGTGTTAATATTCAGTGGGATAGTGTGGGAGGCCTTTAATTTCCCTTTCACACGACGATACTAGTTGCTGGAGATTTTTTTTGACGTTTTCTTTAAATCTCCTTAACAATCTCTTGTACCTTTCACACGCAAGCTTAGAATATACTAATTTTAAATCAGCCATAACGATGGATCCTAAATAATTAACTATACATTTTAATTTTCAATTTTTTGGAGTCTGTTCGATATATGGTACATTATTTATAATCCACGTAAATATTTCGGTAATATACCATGCACGATTTGTTATTTAGAGCCTCTTCCACTATGGTCAATTTTACTAAAATATTTAAGTCGTAACTAAATTTGATTATTGGTAGGGCTCATCGTTGTTCTTCTGAACTGACGATATCTTATGTATCTATATAAAAAAGTTATCTTTTAATGAAGTTACTACTGCTTTATTTTTAAAGGATGCATTTATCATTAGAAATATTGTTATATAATTCTCTCTCCCAAAAAGAAAATTCACATTAAAATATTCCTTTTATTTGAATGAAATACAAAAAATCCCCAATTAAAAAAAAAAAAAAAAAACAAATATGTATACAAATGCGTCGACATTTCATTTACTCTAATCGCGGATAACAATATATAGCTACAATAATGACTAAAAACCTGGGTTGAGGAGTTAACTTGAGAAACACCATATGTCATCTCGACACCATTTCAATTCAACTCAATATCGAGCTCTCAAATCTGTGAACGAAAAACCTGGGTCGAAAATCCGACACAAATCCAACTCGAGCTCTCGGTCCTGAATATAAACGTAGTAATTGGCTCAAATATGTTGATGCCTCACTTCATTTAAAATAAAATGTGATGGGTTATAAAGTAACAGTTGACAAGTTGACATTTTTCTTAATTTTATGTCTACCACCATTATATGGAAATTTATATCTACGAAGTGCCAATGCTGTAATTTCTATGATTTACATCATCATGTTAAATTTACTTAACTAACTGAGATTTGAGGTTAAATGTCAATACAAGCGGCCCATATGTATCTATCTATGTACATATAACACAAGTGTGTGCACCGGTGTCAGACACGGTGTCAAAAAAATCAAAATGTTTTGATTTTTTGTGCACATACCAGCCCATACAGAACACACATTCAAATCCACCGACATATGTAAGTGTAGGCACAATAGTGTTATGGGCCTAAAGAACTATATTTATTTGAAAGCATTACTTGCGTTCGGGTGGTAGTGAGATAGGCTATCCACCTGACCTATCCCAAAAGTTTTCAGATACCTTGAGCTGTTGTTGCATCAGCTGACATCAGAAGTTTTTCAACAAGGGATTACAAAAACACAAACCTATCCGGATAGTTTTGGATTGCCGCCCGAACGGGCCCATTTGGTTTTAAAACGCAAGACTTAAACGCACGAATTTGCTTTTGTGGTTCAAGACTAAATAGCTCAGCTATAGTACTGAAGACAGAAAGTTATATATTTTTTTTATTTTTAATAATTGCATTATTAAGCCTTAACTACATAAGCCAAAAAAGTGAAAAAGTACAAAAGTGACAATTTTCAAACTCAATTTGGGATAGTTTTTCTCACAGGAAAACTTATAGAAATGATGCAGAAAGCTTAAATTTTGGTTTAAAAATAAAATGTGTATATTCCTTTTCACAAAAAAACTGCGCTAGCTGGAAAAAAATATTTTTACTTTTGTAATTTTGCAAAAAGTGGCCAATGTAGTTAAGGCTTTATACAGTAAATAAGTCAAAAATTAATTTCATTTCTGATTTTGTTTAAGATTTTTTTTTATATTGTCCACTAAAATTGGGTGTCATTTCCATACAAAATTGCAAATGAAAATGGTTCAACGACTTTTAAGCACCATCAGCGCTCTCGTGGCACATCGGCAAAAAAAAAAGTAATTCAAAAGCCATCTGTTGCCACTTAGCTTCAACAAGCATTTTTTGGCAAGGAAACTAAAGCCGGAACCACACATATCTCGTGTGGTGTGTTGTGGAGTGGTGTGTCGTGTCGCTGAATGTGCACACTTGTGTGTTGTGATGTTGAATAAGGTGTAAAAGAAAAGTACAGATGGATATGTCTTTTTTGTTTGTTTCATCTTGATTTTTAATTTTTGACAGGCGAGTTCTAATTTAAAATTAATTTAAAATATGTAAGTAAATTTCCGTCCACATGAGTTATTTTTCTAAATATATACTTTTCTCTTTCTAACAGTCAAATGTCATTTTAGACATTTGGGTATTTGTTTCATTTCACATACTCCACATCGTGGTATGGCGCAATCGGAACAGAAGCGATTTCGCCACAACACACCACACAGCAACACACCACACGAGACAAATATGTTTCTAAGCATATGAAATACATAGGAGCGAAAGCGACACAACACACCACACGAGATATGTGTGGTTCCGGCTTAATGCTATCTATTAGATTTCCATTTTAATGTTTTAATCTTTGTATTAATCAAATTCTGATGAGAGTTGTGGTGGGGGTAGTGTCAAAAGAGCTGAAGTACTATACCTACATATAAAAGTTGAAATGTATTATTTTAACTCTGGTTATTGGTTGATTTGTGATCATATTTTTTTTGGAGGCTTATCTGTGCCTACGTTCTGAAACTCTCACATCGAAAAAATCAGTCGAGAAACGCTGAAAAATGGAATAAAACTCATGTATTTTGTTTCAGTTTTCATCGTTTCTCGACCAATTTTATGCATGTGAGAATTACAGAGCTTATAGGCACTGTATTCAAAACTTTTTGCAAAAAGCACAAAAGTGAAAAACTTTAACATGCGGCATGTCATTTATTGATGATTTCACAGATCGAACAATAATTTTTTTTGCACAAAGGCATTAAAAAGCTAATCTTTTTGTTTATCACTTTTTGTCGTTTTTTTTTCAAAAAGTCTTGAAAGAAGTTAAGCCTCCTTTTTATTATTGTTTAGTGATTTTTGGAATCAAAAATCTAAAACATTCCGTCTTTATTTTGTATTTATTTACCACTTGTGCACCACAAATGTCTAATGTCATTTTGTCACTCGAGTAAACAAGGCATAAACAAGGCATATTCGTCTACTAACTGCGTATGACATATCAGCGACTACCAAATTAACGCCAGATACTTGGTCAGTTTATATTTCAGAGCGCTCAGTAATTTTCCTCTGTCACTTTGAAAGAGCAGGAGCAATAAAATATAAACAAGATTACTCAAAAACACTTGCTCTTCCTTTCTTTCTATTTGATTAACTGCGACAGAAGATAATTGAGCAACGAATCCAAAAAAAAACCTTCCTCAGTTATTTGAGAGTAAAACTGAGGAACTTTCGTGAGGAATTGTGTTTATATTTCTGAGAATACAGATTCCTCCGAGATCTCTGGAATATAAACTGCCCAAATAAAATATCTCAAGCTTACGAGGCCCTAAATATCGAGAGGAAATCAAAATTCATAATTCGGCATTCGGAGGGCACCTAGGATAGTAAAAAAAAACATTGCAGGCATAAGGCAACAGGATAAGTTGAATGGCATGGCAAAAGATATTAAAGACTTCGTCAAAAAATGCCCAAAATTCTAAAAGTATAAGTATTTTCCTACTAACTTATGGGTGTTAACTAAAATTCCAGCTCTTCCTGATATGGAACTATTTTACGAACAAATCGTGGCAAGGTATAGTATTCCAAAAATACTCATCACGGACAATGGTGCTAACTTAACGTCGAATTTGTTTTTCAAGGCGCAAGTTACTAACTAGGCGCGAAGAAACTCCACACAACAGCGTATCATCCTAAAGCAAACGGTTCATTGGAGAGAAGTAATCCGCCCCTAGCCGAAAATCTGAGATTATTTGTGGCAAATGACGAAAGAAACTGGGACCAGTGGTTAAGACAAGTCATGCATGTCCATAACACCTCCGTCAATACCGCAACACAAATTTACTCCTTTCAATGCGCTCTTTGGTTTTAAGTTCGAAATGCAAAACCAGCTTGAGTAGAAAGCCGCAAAGCCCACATCATTGTACAACACCGATAACTTTGATTTACAACTCAAACGTCAGCTTGGAGTTGCAGAACACATCCCCAGTGGTATCGGATAGTGTAGATTAAACTAAATTCTACAGCAGCACGTGAACGGTTCTAACGAAAGTCATTCCAAATAGACTATGGAATGGTTGTTCGAATGGTTGAAAAATGGTGGGGATGCTAGAAGAATTAAATAAATTTAGTGGCAAGACAGCTCATGAAGAACTAGGGCTAGTGACTTATACTACGTTTCCACTGACCACAAAACCGAGATTTAGGTAGATTTACCTTAAATCTTCTTCAAATCCCGAAGTTTTACCATACAAATTTATTTCCTAAATCTCGAAGATTTAAAATAAATCTTGTTAAATCTTCATAGGTCCAATAGTTTTAAAACTCGAACTGGCCTATATTTTCTCACACTGAATACATTCACTGGAAAGTGGACATATACATGAAATTTTCTGCCCCACTTCAACGTCATTAGAAAGAACGAAACTACATCTGCAAACTGTTAAAATAAATCTACTTTTTAATCTTTTCGTGCGGTGGGAAACACCAAATAGATTTATTTAATCTAAATTGAGATAAACCTTCGTCGGAAACATAGTATTACAACTCTCAAACATTCTTGTGTGCGTGGCTGCAGGAATGGAGGGGACCTACAGTTTATTGCCGAATACGAACGCCCAAGGTGAGCAGCACTTTTCTAGAACAAGGATCTATCTATTGACAGCAAGTACACGAATACATCGCAGAATCGGACAACTATGACTAGTTTGTGACGCTGAGCCAAAAGCAGTATTCCCGATGCTCACGTCACGTGTGTCAACAGGAGAAGCTTCGAAAAACATCGCAGTTACTTCACACTTTAACACTGTCGCACTATTACACTTTTATGCTGTCACACTGTCACACATTGTCACACTGTCCCACAGTATACAAATCTAAGGTAATATCTTGCGCAGGTTGTCAGAAATTAAAAAAATGGTTGCTCGAGTGCTCCCACAAACTTCACTTCACACCGCAATATTAAAAACAACAACAAATATCGAAATTTAAAAAATGTGGTTGCTCGAGTGCTCCCAAAAACTTCACACCGCAATATTAAAAACAACAACAAATATCGAAATTTGACATGTAAATGGGCACTGGATCCACCATTTTTGTAGATGCGCAGAACAGAACAAAAATGAAAATGCTAATGATTACCTTTAATATATATACCGTGACACTGTCCCACTGTCCCACTGCCGCACTATCACACTGTCACACTTTACCACTTTCACACTCTGTCGAATTTAAGACCGAATATGTATTCCCATAGCTGTACATTTAAATTCTTTTATACTCTCATATTATAACACTGTTATACCTTTAACGGCCATAAACAATTTCAGCGATTATTTGGGTTTCTGGACTTAGGAAAAGAAGGCAACTTTCCACTTCCACAACTGTTTCACATAAATAAAATCGGTATTTGTATAGAAATCCAACTCAAGTGCCTCTACCTGCCCGCCTTTGAATACATCTTTGAACCTGTGTGAACATAACTTCGTAGAAGTGTATAATTCTTTTTGTTGGTAGAATTAAATAGCTTTCAGCTTATTAATAAAATTGAATCAAAGTTCTACGAACTTTAAAAGTTGACAAGAATGTAGGTTGATATGGTACCTTGTGTTTTTTTTTTTAAGAATACAAACTCAGATATTTCATTTTGAATTTCGCTTTAAGAACCTTCACATCTGTCTCACATGTTGTACATCACTCTGTGAAAGATTTACGATCCTGGCTGAAAAGGAAAAGGAACACAAAATTCAAAAAGACACACATATTCATCCGCCAGTATACATTTTCATTAAATATACATATATAGAAAAGCTTTTGCATATAATTGAGAAAGAACGTTTCCGACGTTTTTTTTTTTTTTGTGCACAAATAAAAAACACATCATGTTTGTTTGTTACTATTTTCCTTGTTAAACGATGCCTAAATACGAAACAAAAGCAAAAATATGGTGTTAGCAAATAAATTTAATAGTTCCCCATTTCTACACTGTTATAGCACACCCCAACTTAAATGTGTTTCCATTTAAAGTTTAGGATTTGATGTGAACAAATTTTCTGCACCCACCCGCACTGGAGGTTACGTATACGCCGTAGTGAACAATTTCACAAGAGAAAGTTTTGCATGTGGTGCCGTTCTATATGGTATTAAATTGTTGCAATATGAAGCACATCCCAGAAGCGCATCATAGGATATTTGAAAAATAAAAACAAAAAAATTAAAACGAAGCATTTCGTTTGCATATCTATTACCGTGGATTGAAAAATATGACATAAAAACCGAAACCAATTATTATTAAGGTGTATACTGCGGCTGTTGTATAGGTGAATAAAGTTTTGGCATTTTGCCTTGTATTTGTTGGCTTACCGCAATAAAAGTGAATTTAAATGTTCGCTTAAAATTTGAAACAACGAAATTTGCCTTCTTTTAGAAACTACTTTTATCTTAGCAATATCCTAAGAATCAATTTATATTCAGTAGATAGGCGAAATTCTCAACTTGGCTTTGTATAGTTTTGCTCGTGGATTAAATGCTGCATGCATTTTTCATGCCAAATTCGCAAAGCAAAATGGAAATTTCAGCAGATACTCCAGATCAAAGGACTTATTAAGAGGGTTTCAGGTAAATTTCTATTTATTTTTGTGTGGTTTTTATGTGAATGTGTGTGTGGTCAGAAAGTCAATGATTTAAAGTGCTTTTGCAAGTTTAATATTTTGAGGATAAGGATATACTATACATATAAAAACCAACAAAACTGATTTGTTGTAATTTCCCAGAAGTGCAAGTTCAGAACTAAGTTGGAACAAAGATCTGTCTTGATATTAAATCTAACGTTACCTTTTTAATAGGAGGATTTTTATATTTTTTTTGTTCGTTTATTGTTCATACAAATTGATGAAGCTTGTTTTTTATTATAAAGGATAAAATTTTGGCTGATTTTTTTTTTATGTTTTAGGCTTTTTAGAAAATATGTTCCACGCAGAAAAATAAAAAAAATTAAAAAAATACTATTCCGCTTTCGAAATATTAAAAATATTGAATTTTCACAAAAAAAAAAAACAGATTTAAATCATTTAATAAAACGACTAACACGAATTTTGTGGTACAATTTACAACAACCACAAAACAATTCAACACATGTGATGTGCATATGTGTTTGGGTAGGCAAAAGATAAAAGTGGGAGCGAGATAGAATACAAAGTCAGTGAAGTTGACTGTTTGCACCATAGAGTACCTCTAGAGAAGCAAGGTGATTGTTCTCTTCCACCCTACAAGCTGTTCTAAGAGAAGAAATTTTGTATGGGCTTGTTGTTTCGCGCAACACCAACCCAAATATGTGTACAGTGAGTTTATATTTTAAGCATGTACTAGTGGTTCCGTTCATGTGAAGTGTAAAGCCATGCGCAAACCTAAGCGATGGCGGTGGCGATCACGATAGCCTTTATCGCGCGATAAAGGTGCGATCAAAAACCAGCTCACATCAACACGATATTGAGATACATTTTGTGACGGGAAATTTGTCAAAAGAACATACAAAAAGTGAGAAAAAATCAGTAGCAGATAAATCTGGCTCAATAAATCGACCCGGACAGGAATTTTATCCGTAAATTGTATGCTTTTTATGTTTTGTATTCTTTGTGCAAAAAATTGTACAGCATTTGGAAATAACAGCAAATAAGGAAATTTCGTTCAAAATTTTCAAATTCAATTCGAAATCATCTCATTGCCCATACAAATTCAAATTTCCAAATGAGGCAATTTCAACCAAATTTGATGCACAAAATTCTGTAGGAAATTACGTAAAACTTTTATGAACACACCCCAATGGAATCCATTCAAAGTGGATGCCATTTAAAATGACAGAATTCAATGTAAAAAACAACAAAAACAAGCGATTGACAATCTGAACCGTCAAACAAAATTACGAAATTTGAAATGTGAACACTTTTTTTTGTAATTTGCCAAATTACCTCATTTCAGCTATAATGCACTTTTCTGTGACAGGAGATACTCTTGGACAAATCCTCCAAGAGTATCTCCTGTCACAGAAAAGTGCCGCTCGTTAGCCGTTCTGATTCGGCAATAAACTTTAGGTCCCCTCCATTCCTGCAGACACGCACACAGGAACGGTTGAGAGTTGTAAGTCAATAGGTCCTAGTTCTTCATGAGCTGTTGTGCCATCAAATTTATAATTTATTTATTTCGCTGTAGTAGCCGTGGCGTGATGGTTAGTGCGATGGACTGTCATGCCGGAGGTCTAAGGTTCGATCCCCAGCCTCGCCACCTATTTATTTAAAAAAGAAAAAACGGCTACTGCCTCTTGCGAGGAATTGACAAATCCTCCAAGAGTATCTCCTGTCACAGAAAATTGCCGTTCGGATTCGGCAATAAACTGTAGGTCCCCTCCATTCCTGCAGACACGCACACAGGAATGGTTGAGAGTTGTAAGTCACTAGGCCCTAGTTCCTTATGAGCTGTTGTGCCACCAAATTTATTTATTTTATTTATTTATTTAGCTATAATGAAAACGCAGTATTAATCTGCTGTATAATGTTTTAAATTATTTTTCATTTGAATTTTGTTAATATTTTCACAAAAACATTCAAATATCGTGGCATACTGCGATCAAATGGTGCGTGCTGCGTTCAGTAAAAGTCGCTTGGTTGAACGCAGAAGTGGAACCTAATCGCAATCCACATATCACGTAGATGTGAGCCTTTCTTTTAATTTACATGTGCGGCATCCACATTGTTATCGCGATCGCCACTGCGACCGCCATCGCTTAGGTTTGCGCAATGCTTAAAATAAGATAACTCAATTCACATAAAATTTGCGGGTATTTCAGGTAAGACGGGTACGAGTCAGTTGTCTAGATATATATAGATATAGGTACTCAATGGTTTGCACCGTGCGTCGCATTTTTAAAATAATTTTCAAAAAACCATTTTGGTTGGGTAATGTTGGTTTGGTAAAGGTCTTTTTATAAGTTTTCTATTTTAAGATAAGATTTATTGGCTTTAAATACATGCAACAGATTTTAACTCATTAGATAAGAGCAAATTGTTAGAGCAAAGTGTTTTTAGGCTCAAGTCTTAAGCCTAGTAGGTACGCAGATCGCGCTAAAATTTATCTTCCATATAAATTTCCTCCAGAGATAAATCTTAGCGAGGATATTTAGCTAGGCAGTACGCAGTTCACGCGCTAAATTCAAAAAGCCTTCACTTGATTTAGCGCGCGAAATAATGCTCAACGCATTCTTTCACAGATAAATTTTGACATTTGTGCTCTTTGCAATGCAGTCGTTTAAATGACAGTTATGAATAAAAATCTAATAAAAATATTTCCTTTCAGACATATAAGTTTAGAGAACACACACATAATATGCAAAACTCCACAAATATAGGTCCATCACCAAAACTCAGTCAGTATCTAATAATATCTTAAAAGGAACACACCGGAAACTAAACTTTCACATACCTTACCTTACCAAGACAAAATCAACAGAAACAGAGAAAAAAAGGAGAATGAAAATGTCTGCATAGCATTAGTGTTTTATGAAATAAGAAATTCTCCAACGCAAATATTCGCAGTTTAGGATATCCTTTGGGCCATTTTCAGATTTAATGCCCTTAAAACACAAGTACATAGAGAAACCACATAATATGAATATTCAAAATATTTCACTTTAAATTCCAGAAATTATAATAGTGTGGGTTAAATATTTTTATACACGTCCATACCTACATACATACATAGGTAAACAGCTCCTTCAAAAATACCTATGAACTAATGCTGCTCCCAAAGTGCACAATAACCTGCAAGAGCACTCCTTTGGCATGAGTTTACCTACTACTGGAAATGCATTTAATGTTTGCTTATAGGAGCCAAGTTATAGAGCTTCGAAATTCTATCATCATCCTTCTGCAGGTATGTATGTAGGTATATGAAGTTACGTAGGGAGGTTTATTGCGAAAGTTTTGATTTTTGTGGCGTGTAATTTTCAAAAAACAATGCAAGTCTTAAGCCAAATTCACATGAGAGCTACCAACGAGTGACGAATTTTTGTATAAATGGGATTCTAAGACCTTTAATAACCTAAATTCTCCACAAAATCTAAATTAAATGATAGACAAATAAATTAGATTCATGTTTACATACTAAAATTTTCAGTTTTTAATTAATCATGCAAGATAAATTTGAGAAAACAAATTGGTCGTAACGAATTGCGATCGTTCGCGACGACCAATATCTTTTCTCAAATTTATCTTGTTTTAGTAATAAAAAAGAAAATTTTCGTATTAAAAAATTAATCTAGCTTACATTTCTATCATTTTATTTAAATTTTGTGAAGGATTTAGGTTATTAAATGTTTTAAAATCTCATTTAAGGCTCTCCCAAACCAACGCGACACATTCGGCGCGACAGCGACACTTTCCGCAATCAAAATTTATTTACATGGCGATAAATGAGAGTCGCGGCAGTGTGGGGACTCTCATTAATCGCCATGTAAATAAATTTTGATTGCGGAAAGTGTCGCTGTCGCGCCGAATGTGTCGCGTTGGTTTGGGAGAGCCTTTATTTATTAATTCGTCATTCGTTGGTCGCTCTCATGTGAATGGGGCTTTATGTCGAATTCTTTTTGACAAATAAATTCATTTGTTCAGAAGAAAAAATCGAATATTTTTTGGAAAAAGGAATTCGACATTATATGAAAATTTAAGATTAATCTTAAAGATTGTTAAAAAAAAAAAAAACAGAACATCCTTTATCATCTCTTCCCGTTTTCTGTGGTGCACTATCTGTATGGTTACCAGGAGAATCACGTAGCAATGACTTAATTGAGAGCATAGGGTATTTGCCAAAAGAAGGATTGATTACTTTTCCTCCTTGTCAGTTCTCATCGTCAGGATTCTTCCAACCAATTTCATTGTGTATTTAACTTTTGTATATGTATTTAACTGATTTCCATTGTTCTTTTTACTCTGGTTTACGGATCTTTTGACTTTAAAGTTGCGATTAAAAAAAATAAAAAAAGTTAAATATAACTCTATGCTAATAAAATTAGATTTGAAATTGTATAGGAGGATTATAAATCCGTCATATTATTATTTTTAGTTAAGATTTCCTTCCGGACTTTATTCCACTGAATAATGCGGTAGAAGTTAACTGTATATTTCTACTCTAAACGTCAGTAATAATAATTATTTATGAGTTATGACATTATACTTCTAGGGCAGAACTAAATTTCCAGTTTAAATGATTCTGCATTTTAATCTTGTTAGATTTAGTTTACTCTAGTTATTCATCATTAGATCTATGTAAGATTAACTGAAATTAACAGAAATTCGGTATTGGCAAGACCCTCACTAGTTAACAATGGCGCAAAATTTTAAACAGCCTGATGTTAAGGTATTAGCATGATACTACTTAACAATTTTTAACTTTAAAACTCTTTACTAAAATATTCTTAGTCTTAAACATTTTCTAACTAGTATCATGCTAAACCTATTTTTCTAGCTGAACACGCCTAAAACAGTGACAGTTCAACCCATTTTTCCAGTTGTAGCTGCCAAAGTGATACTTGGATTTAGTATGATACTAAAAAGGTAAAATAGGCATTTGGCGATTTTAACTTTAGTAAAATGTTAAAAAGATAATAAATGATCCTAACTCGTTTAAAATTTGGGAAAGTCTGTTTTTAACCTAGCATCAAACTAACAATGCTTAACCATCATACTAAATCGTGTAAAATACCTTAAATATTTCGAAAATTTCAACGTCAAATGCGTTCCTGCTGTAAGAAATAATAGACTTGGTAGAGCTAGTGGTGGAATATTATGTGGCTATAAAAGAAACATAAGTACCGAAAATATAAGTTTTAAAAACTATGGTAACAAATTTATAATTGATATAGTGTGTGACACAAGACATTTCCAGATATATCCCATTTATTTAAATTATAATGCTTGGAATTCTGAATTTGAGGAACTTCAAAGCTTTTTAATAAATAGTAATTTAGAGAACCTAATGATAATTGGTGATCTCAACGGTCGCATTAACGATTTCCAAAACTCTCCGCTTTTGAACGATGGGCAATTTTTCTACAAAAGAAACTCGTTAGATGAATGTCTGAATGCAAACGGGAAGTCATTGATAGATATGGTCGAAGATTTCGGGTTTTTCGTCTTAAATGGGGTTTCAAACGGAGACTCGTGTGGTAACTACACATTCATATCATCCCAAGGATGTTCTGTAATTGATTTCTGTTTGGTGAAGGGCCACTGGCTCGAAATAATAAATAATTTTGAAGTATTCCCCGCCAATTTTTCAAACCATTTACCGATTTTAGTTTCGTGTGAGTTTTTTTCCCAAAACACCAATTTCGAAGCTGACGAATCGGTTGTTTGCAATAAACTTAGATGGGTTGAAAAAAAGGCTAGTGTATATAGACGGAACTTAAATCAGCAAATGGGCATCGCTGATATTCAGTTATCACAATGTATTGAATCTGCATCATCTTCTGTCCTGGATTTAGTTAGGCAATCATCAGTTGCTCGATTACTTCCCACAACACCGCTCTCAAGTTCAAAATGGTATGATGAAGAGTGCAGACAATGTAGGAAAAAATCCTTTGCATACCTAAAACTTTTTAGAAAATTTAGCAACGAAGCTCACAAAAACCTTTACCTTGCACAAAACAAAATATACAAAGATTTGTGTAGACATAAAAAACAAATGTATTTAAACAATATTGCCCAGAAACTCTCAGACTGTAAAGACTCTAAGTCATTCTGGTGCAATGTGCGGGTTCTAGGTGGTCGGGGTAAGTCATCAACTTTAAGTATTAGTGTAGAACACCTTGCAACATACTTTGAACGTCTGTTGTTGCCAGATCCTAACCAGAACTTTATCAATTTTGCACTACCAAACACTTTAACACCTGAGTTAGACACCCCTTTTACAATGTTGGAGATGTTAACGTCGCTTAGAAAAATGAAAAATAATAAGGCTGCAGGATCAGATGGAATCCCGATTGAATTTTATAAGAATGCAACTCCTGAATTTTTAGAACTTCTTTTGGGATTATTAAATAAAATGTTTGATGAGGAGACTTTTCCGAGTTATTTTCGTTTGGCAAGCATATCCCCTATTTTTAAAAAAGGTGACCCAAATGTCCCAGAAAACTACAGAGGAATTTCCGTCCTTAGTTAATTAAGAAAGCTTTTCGCCCAAATCTTATACATTAGGCTTGCGAGGTGGGTTGAAAACAATAATATTATAAGTTGTTTTCAGGCTGGTTTTCGTTCCGGTCTTTCAACAGTTGATCAAATTTTTGCCCTTACAACTATTGCAAGAAGATTTATCGACAAAAAGAAGCCTTTGTACACTGTCTTTATAGACTTCAAAGCAGCTTTTGATACCATCAATAGAAGATCACTTTTATATAAGCTATCGGTAATTGGTCTCTCAACGAAATTCATTCGGGTCTATGAAGCTCTTTTATTAGATATGTCGGCAGTGGTTTGTAATGGCAAAAACAAGTCCAAATCTTTTAAATCAGAAACAGGTGTCCCACAAGGTTGCATATTAAGCCCGTTGATGTTCGCTCTGTTTATCAATGATATTGAAAATCATTTACCGGGAGGCGTATGCTTTGGGGATCTATCTGTTAAGCTGTTACTGTATGCTGATGACCTAGTGATTTTCTCTGATAAGCCACTGACATTACAGCTCCAGATAAACAAACTTAAAAAATTTTGTGATCTGTGGGACCTTAAAATCAATATTGCTAAATCAAAGATAATGATTTTTAGACCTCGAAATCGTTCTGATAACAATGTTTGGGATTGGAAATTGGATGGTGTTAATATTGAAGTGGTAAATGAGTTTAAGTACTTAGGATTTATTATTTCTCACAATTTAAGTATCAAAGCTCATATCAAAGAAAAACTTGTCTTAGCAAAATCAGCAATCAATACAATGTGGTCACAATTTTTTACAAGAAAATGCGTGGACCCAATATCAAAGTTCAAGGTGTTCAATGCTACAATCAACAGCTGCTTTTGCTATGGTAACGAAGTGTATGGATACCAATTGCTAGAGGAAATGGAAGTCATTCAAAGATACTTCTTCAAACGAATTTTTCGGTTACCGTCTAACACTCCTAACTACGCCATGTACATTGAATCCGGTCTACCGCAAATATGTTTAAGAAACCTGAAGGCCAATGCAGACTTTCTTATTAAGGTTATGCATAGAGCTGATACGAATTTACACACAAAAATCTTACTTATATCATTGCGCTGTGGGTATCCCCCTTTTGAAAACTGGCATGCTCTTGCTTCGACACATAACTTAGAATTTAATTTAAACGCTAATAACAGAGATGAATGGCGAAATTACTTTTACGATTGCATCTCTAAAGTTGATGACAAACTGTACAATTCGTATCTTGAAATGGCTAGGGAGTCAGCATCTAGGGCTACGTACAGTCGTCTAAACTTGACGTTGGGTTGCAGTAATTATTTCAGTGAGGACCTATCAGTCTATGATATAAGTTTAATTTTTAAGGTACGAACTGAAACTTTTAAGCTTAATTATCGGCCACACAGATCAGATATGAATCCTATTTGTTCCCTCTGCAACCTCAGCCAAAACGAAGACGTATATCACTTTATAGCTATCTGTCCCATTCTACAAGAAATACGTAGACTTCATTTTTACAAAAGTTTTTTGTCCTCCGTGGAATGCTGTGCTGTCTTAAATGGGGAGTGGGGTTGGAAATTGCTTGTGCGTTATGTTTCCCATGCAAAAAGTTATAGAGACTCATATATGAACCTGTTTTGATGTGATAACACTATTTCAACCTCAACCAAAAATTTGTTTTAGCTAAACTAAAAGCCCTTATATTCCATCACCTAGACACATTTAATTCTTATTCCGTTTTAGCCAAACTAAAAGCCTTTGTTTTTTTTAATATTTCAGTTCTTTAACTACATCTTATATAAGATACTGTAACACTAAAAGCCATTATGTACAATCAATTATAAAACGTTGTTTTTGATCAAATTCTGTTTTTTCGTTTTACAAAATATATAAATGTATGTATGTAATGATTTTTCAAATTTATTTTGCATATATATAAAATAACATTTTACTGTCTAATTATATATATAAATAATATTGTTAATTATTTTAGAGTCACAAACTTAAGTACAAGAGAGAGCGGAGTGAGTCGGACGTGTTTGTTAGACCTCTTACAGTTTAATTATATATCAAAAATTACATCTATCGTTCAACTGATTTTAATACTTTATTTATTATAAAAATGGAAAGATGTGCTGCTTGTCTAAATTCTATAAAATCTGACCGAGTAAAATGTTTCGGGTTCTGCGGCAAAAGCTTCCATAAATTATGTGCAAGAATTCATGATGATTTGTTCAGTGTTCTTAAAATCAATAAAAACATAAGGTATTACTGTGACATATGCTCGGATGGTGACAGTGACCTAAAAAACAAAATTATTGATATGAATGGTGTACTCATTGGCCTAAAAAACTCAATAGATGTGATATCTATTCAAATAAATGCGATAAATTCCATTTTGTCTAAAAAATCTGTAACTAATTTCATGTCACATGACCCCAGTTGTGCTTCTACTTCTCCCTCTCTTACTCTTGTTCAAGATGAACTAAAATCTCTATCGAGTAGCAAAAATCTCTTAAATTCGGTTGGTGTTGATCAAAATAGTATTAACAAAGACATAACAAACAAACAAAATCAAAATCATCAACTACGTTGTGCAAGTGATGCCCATGCCCTACCCCTTACCGCCGCCGCCGGCACCACATCTAATTTGTTTCACACAATTGAACCAATAAATGTGGATGTGATCCCAGTGTTAAAACCTTCTACCACTCTTTCTACGTTGCCCTTGCCCAAAAATGTGAATGATTCTCGCCCTGAAAATAATTCAAACACAAACAAAGATTCCATTAGCTTGAGAAAAGTAAAAAATATTCACAATACAAATCATATGTATATGGTAGGTGCAGATGTCCCTCAAAGTGATATAAGTGTTATTCCACCAACGAAATGGTTGCATTTATCGAAGTTTGACATTACCACCTCTGAATCTTCTCTAAAAAAATATATATCTATGAAATTAAACATTTGTGAAGATGATGTTAAGTGTTTCACGTTAGTAAAAGGTAATGTTGACATTTCTACTCTGAAATATATTACTTTTAAGGTTGGAATCCCACCCAATAAACTTGAGCTGGCCCTAAATGCTAAAAATTGGCCATTGCATGTTAATGTGAAAAACTTTTTAACTCGCCCAAAAAACTTCAAGCGATCTCAAAGGAACACATTCACTGTATAACATCTACGAACACCTCACCTCTACCTCTTCAACCAATACCTTCACCGTCAGTGAATAAAGAGCACCAAAATGTTATTCAGCCATCTCTTTGTTCTCTTCCCCAAATTGGTACTAAAAATAATCTAAGTGTTTATTATCAAAACATGGGTGGATTCTCATCAAAGCTAAGAGATCTCGCTATTTCTATTGATGCCTCTGCCTATGACATATTTGCATTTACTGAGACCTGGTTACATGAGCATATTATGAGTGAAGAACTCTTTGATTTGTCGTCATTTTCTGTTTTTCGCCTCGATCGATTTGACTTAAACAAGAAGCGTGGCGGTGGAATATTGATTGCGGTGCGTCGCTCTATAAAATCATCAGCTGTTGATCTGAATGTGGTACTGGATGAAAACAACTTTAATATTGAGCAACTTGGTGTCAGTGTGTCTGTCGCTGGTATTCAACTTCTTCTTCTACTAAGCTATATCCCCCCTGCGAGTGCATCAGCTGTCTATAAAAAACACTTAGAAAATATTGATAGTGTTGCCGCCTTACCAGAATATAAAAATTTTTACATTTGTGTTTTTGGTGATTTTAATCTGCCAAATTTAACTTGGCATGAAAATAATGAAAGCAAACTTGTTCCAATGTTAATTAATACTGAAACTGAAGTCATGTTGATTGATTGTCTTTTTTCTTTGAACCTAAACCAGATTAATAAAATTTATAACTCCTTAAATAGACTGTTAGACTTGGTTTTTGTTTCTGACGATTTAAATGTTAATATTTCAGAATCAATTCCACTACTCATTAATTCTGTACATCACACAGCTGTAAAGTTTTGTATATCGATTTATAATTATGATAACTATAGTAAATTCAATAACTCGAATTCATTACATCGTAAATTTAATTCAAATAACTTAAACGTACTGAAATCTCACTTGAATTGTATAAACTGGGAATCTGAATTTCAGCACAATGATTTATCTGTTAATTTCATTAATTTTAGAAATATTTTGAGTGATGCTTTGAATAATTCTGTGCCCTTGGTTCGTCGAAAGTTAAATTCTAGTCCAATGTGGTATAATTACCGTCTTAAAAAATTAAAAAATGCGAAAAATACTGCACACAAACGATATAAAAAATCCGAATCCCAAGCCGATTATACAATTTTTTGTCGTCTTAGGAAAGAATTTGTATTCCTATCAAAATTCCTTTACTGCAATTATGTGCACTCGATTGAGTCAACATTGAAATCAAACCCAAAAAAATTTTGGAAGTTTATTAATTCTAAACGTAAGAGTGTTGGGTTTCCATCAACGATGCATTTTAATCAGAAATCTTCTTCAGAACCACTTGAAATTGCAAATTTATTTGCTGACTACTTTCAAAGTATTTTTAATTCCACATGTACTGATGAGGCGGATGAAAATTATTTTAAATTGCTTCCATCCTTTATAGAATGCTGCAACTTTAGAATCAACATTGATGATGTTCTCAAATTATTAAATGCACTTGAACCCTTGCATAATCCAGATATTTTGGGATTTTTTCCCGTTGTTTTAAAACATTGTGCCGATATTCTTTCTTTTCCTTTGACTGAATTGTTCAATCAGTCCATACGCAGTGGTGTTTTCCCTGATGAGTGGAAAATCTCAGTTATAACCCCAATTTTTAAATCAGGGAAAAGAGACGACATATGTAACTACAGACCTATAGCAAAACTTTCCATTATCCCAAAGCTGCTGGATTGTCTTGTTAAAGATATTTTTGTCGACCTAATAAAGGGGCATGTAAGTGATTCCCAACATGGATTTTGGAAGGGTCGATCCACTGTTTCGAATTTGGTCGAGTTTACTAATTTTTCTATAAATGCCTTGGAAAAAAACCAGCAAGTTCATGTTATATATACAGATTTTACCAAAGCGTTCAGCAGAGTAAACTTGAAAATTCTTTTGAAGAAGCTGGAGGCTTATGGAGTTTGTGGTTCCCTGTTGTGTTGGTTTAAATCATATCTGTTCAACCGGAAGCAAATAGTAGTTGTTGATGACATCCGCTCTAAAGAAATAAATGTTACCTCAGGTGTTCCGGAAGGGAGCCATTTAGGTCCTCCTATCTTCTTGTTGCACGTAAATGATATACCCAAAATATTGAAATTTTGCAAGTGCCTCATTTTTGCTGATGACATCAAGTTTTTTGCAGTGATTTCATCATTTGCCGATCGTTTACGTTTACAAAACGATCTTGATGAGTTTTCTAAGTGGTGCAAAGTAAATGACTTAAATCTCAATATTGAAAAATGCATTTCGATGTCCTACAATCGATCCCTATACCAAATACTCCCATCCTATTCCTTAAACAATAATCATCTTAAAATTGTTCATGATGTAAAAGACCTGGGCGTTGTATTTGATGAAAAACTAACGTTCCAATTACACATTAATGCTGTTATTTCAAAAGCTAATTCGCTCTTGGGATTCTTGAAAAGGAATTCCTCTGATTTTTCTGATCCCTATACCTTAAAATCACTCTACTGTAGTATTGTAAGGCCCTCGTTAGAATATGCATGTGTTGTTTGGAATCCAACAACTCAAAATGACGTTCTTAAAATTGAAAGAGTGCAAAAGAACTTCTTGCGCTTTGCACTGAGAAAATTCTTTGGAAATTCCAACATAAATAATAATCTTTATTCTTATCGGTCGAAATGTCTTTTGTTGGGAATACAATCTCTTGAACTACGAAGAGAAATGTATGGCATAATGTTTGTTCGGGATGTTTTATGTAGTTTTGTTGATTGT
The DNA here is from genome assembly GCA_947049315.1 of Epistrophella euchroma. Lineage (NCBI taxonomy): Eukaryota > Metazoa > Arthropoda > Insecta > Diptera > Syrphidae > Epistrophella > Epistrophella euchroma. The sequence continues at coordinate 56,542,476 of OX346246.1, read as the reverse complement.
CCAAATTTGCTTTCTCTTACAAATATATATGCTCCGTCAAGAGTATTAAGACCAAGGCCTCTATTATTTGAAGTTCCACATCGAACTAATTATGGATTGCGTGAACCACTAAGTCACTGTTGTAATTTATTTAATGAAGCTTATTACTGTTTAGATGTATGCTTTGAAAGAAATGTTTTTAAAAATTTATTGCTAGCGTTCTTAACTCACAAATTTACTACTAGGAATTAAGAATAATATTTATATTGTACTATTTGTATCTTTAAGTCTGTAGATTATAAAATCGTAGATATAATAAATAAATAAATAAATAAATAAATAAATAAATAGAGTCAAGTTGTATTATTTATTTTCCAAAATGTATAATATTACCGTTGCTCTTGTTTTTGTAATCTTTCTCAAAGTATAAATCTAGATAAAATTCCGGCAGACGGCTTTCATGCCATGCTTGTAACTCTTTATTTAAATCAATTGTAACTTTTTTTAAAACTGTAATAAAGATCTTAATCTAATCTAATCTAATCTAATCTAAATTTTGCGCCAATTTTTGTGAACTAAAGGCCGGTAAAAGATATTTTGAATCAATAGTTCAACAAGTCCAATCAAATAGTTCTAAGGGGTCTACTTGGCGGATTTATATAGAATTTTTATTATAAAAAATTTAGTATAGAGGATTTGTTGCTTAGTAAATTTTAAATTTGTCAAATGGGGGTACGTTATGTTTTGCCAGAATTGTATGGCAAACTTACATTTCGCGGTGGTTTATTTCGCCGTTTTTCGTTGTTTTGCCTTTTTTTATTCAGCATTTTGTTGTTCAGCTTTTTTTATTTGGCATTCAATTGCTTCGCAATATTTTAGCTTCAAAATTTCGCGCAAAATTTAAGGCATCTAATTTAATGGAAGCTAAAAAATTGCGAAACAATTGAATGCCAAATAAAAAAAGCTGAATAATTAGCTGAAAACTTAAATCTTAAAAAAAATAAAAACTGGCTGAGTTATTTACCTACTATCAGCAACAAAATAAGAAAGGAAGGAAAAGAAAGTGTTTTTGAGGAATCTTGTTTATATTTAATGCTCCTGCTCTTTCAAAATGACGGAGGAAAATTACTGAGCGCTTTGAAATATAAACTGACCAAATATTTTGTGACGAAAAACTAATGGCCGCGTTCGGGGAACCAGATAGGTACCCTATCAAAAATCAAAACAGCTGACAAAGGTTTAAGTACTTACCAGATTTTATTATTTCCCAGATCTCTGCTGTGTCTTCCAAAACGTTTGTTGTGTCCTTCCAATTGACAGATATCTTCATTTTCTTTATTTTTGCAACAATTTGTATAGGTATTTTTATGTTTAAAAGCCAAAAACAAACAACAAAAAATAAAAACAAACAACTAGGTACTCAAGCGACATCCGAAAACCAAAAGTCAGCTGAATCAGCTGTTCTTCAAATTGTGTATCGGATAGTTTAGTATCCCGAAAATTTTAGGATAGCTTTAGATTTGTTTTTGACAACAGCCGTTTGGTTCATCAGCTGAATTTTCCTATGGCATTACAACAACACAAACTTATCCGGATAGGTTTGGCTTGCCCCCCGAACGCGGCAAATGTCGAATTCCTTTTAATTTTAATAAAAAAATCGGATTGTTTAAAAGAAAAAAACGGAAATTTCTGGACAAATTTCTTGTATTGAAAGAAAATAATCGCGTCTGTTTAGAAAAAAAATCGCTCTTTTTTGGTAAAAGTAATTCGACATAAACGATAAAAAATCAGTTAAAATGTCAATTTGTTGTCATAGAATTTTAATTAGTATTTTTTTTTTTGGTGTGTTTTTTTTGATAAACAAAGATCTAGATTGCTAAGCGGCGAGGATGGCCAAAATTTCGGCTAAATTTCCGTCCACAAAGTAAATGCTATCATCGAGAAAGGAATCTCAACATATCGTCGAATCGGACAAAACGTCACAATGGATAGGTGCAACTTCGAAGTCGTCAAAGACTTTGTCTACCTGGGCTCCACTATAACATCGCAAACTGACATCAGTGCAGAGATCAATTGAAGAATTACTCTTGCCAATCGCTGTTTCTTCGTGCTAAGAAGGCACTTGAGTAATAAAGCCCTCTCTCAAAGAACCAAAGGAGATCTTATGTATATGTATATAAGATCCTAATCATCCCTGTCCTACTATATGGGGCAGAAGCATGGACCCATATCGGATTAGAATTTGCTTGGGTGCTATGAAAGGAAGATTCTTCGGGTGATTTTCGGTCCAGTTTGTATCGATGGAGTATGGAGGAGAAGATACAACAACGAGCTTTATATGGACCTAGTCAAAAAGCTGAAAATACAGCGGCTGCAGATGGCTGGGACACTCGGAGCGTATGGGCACTAACTTACCAGCCCGACGAATCTACCCCTGACCGTCTGCGCAGCACAGGAACCGCCCACACAAGTGGAGAACGACCTCAACGAACTTTGAGTGCGTAACTGGAGGCAGCTTGATACGGACCGAGCTGGCTGGAGGGACTTATTGGTTGAGGCTATCAACCATCAACCATCCTGGGCTGTGAGCGCCATCTAAAGCAAGTAAGTAAGTATATTAATACCAATCGAATTTTTCTATATTAGGCAAAATTGCGATTCAATTGTATCCGTACAGATTCAATGCGATTTTTTTAAATTAACACACGGCCTAAGAATCTCTCGATCCAGGATTGTAATAATGCTTAGCTTCAAAAAATAAATAATGAATAGGTAAATTGTCCATATTGCTTATGTTTCATGTGTTTCAAAAATAGAAACATTTATTTATGTACATGTATTTATGTACTTGTACATTTTCATTATGGAGAACACTAAAATTTCAAGAAAAGACAAACTTTTTGTGGCAAAGTTTTCTGAATTGGAGTCACCTTCTTCAAATAGTTTGTAAATAGTGTGATGTAGGTATTACATACATATTATGTATAAGTCTTTCAAAGCATAAAGAAAACTTTTTTACATGCTACGCTTCAACTGTTCGTTGGAAGTAAGGCCGTAGCCAAATAAATATTTCGGGGTGGGGTTATGAATTTTTGAAAAATTATTTTTCGCTTTTTAGTATGTAATCTACAGAGACCTCTCTATGATATGAAATGAGGATATGAGGACCTCTTACAGTAATTCAACAAACTGTTGAACTTCTCAGTCAACTTTTTTTTAGAAAAGGCTTCCCTCTTCTAAAGAAAACAACCAATTAATTTTTGTAAGAAAATCAAAATCAAACTTGCAAATTTTGAAAATATATGTTAGAAATTCAGTGATGTAGTCCATGGTACAATAAAATAAACATAGAATTTGATTTTTACTTAATATTTTTATATCTATTACTTATCGTCACAAAACTAGTATTTATCACAAAAAATAACATCACATAAATATCTATACGTAGGTATTAAAAGTACTTTTTACAACAGCAAATTAAGCCGTCTGGCCAGTGTTGCCAGATGAAAAAAAATGTCCCCCCAGAAAAATTTAAAAACCCCCCAGATTACCACATTTTAACAAAAAAAACCCCTAAGTTTTTGTTCAACTTTTTCTTTCAATTTCTTATTCACAGCTCATACATATGTACATATTATATACCTTCACATACTTTGGTATTCAAATAGCATGTAAAAAAATTGTTTATATTTAAAATTTAATTGAGCAGTAATTATTGGATATTCTTTGATAGTATATTCAATTTCAGAGGAAAATGCAGGTATTGGAATAATTTAACTTTAAAATTAATCCCCCCAGATTTCCCCCCAACGATGAAAAAAAACTCTAAATCTGGGGGGGGGGGGGAACCCCCAAACTGGCAACCCTGCGTCTGGCCTTCTGTGCAGCAAACACATCTATAACCTCTTAAGTATTGATATCAATTTTTCTATGAATTGACATCAAAGCTAATCCTGTCAGTCTTTCATCGCCGGTAGAGTTTCTCAGATATGTTTTAAATCTCTTCATCGTTGAAAATGTTCGTCTAGGTGTGCATGTCGAAACTGGAAGGGTAGCCAAAATTTTTTAAAGTTTGTGGATGTTTGGAAAAAGTTGTTGGTTGCATCTTTGAAGAGCTTCTATTGCCTTTTTCGCACGGTCTTCTGGTAATTGTTGGTGGCATTTTGTCTTCCATAGTAAGAATTTAGCCTCCATAGTGTCCCAATCCAAAAATTTCTTATACAATTTAAAATTTTTTTCATTAAAATTAGTTTCATTTTTACCGATAGTCGATGGTATTAAAATATACAAAGAAGAAAGTGTTGACTTATAATTCTCGAATCTCATTTTAAGTTGACTAATAAAGTCATCTAAGAGAGGAATCAAAATCTGTTGTCTTCCCACAACTCGAGGAATTTTTATTTCTGCAATACTTGATAATTCTTCTGCTGTCTGGAAAATAAATTATATTGAATTCCGAAATAACATCCTCTCGAATTTTTTGGAATCTGTTTGATATCAATTCAATATGTTCCAGAGCAGATACCAAGTTGCATGAAGGGGACTGTAAGATCTTGCAAAGCGGCAACCCCTGGAAACCCCCCCCCCCCTCCCCTGGCTACGGCCTTGGTTGGAAGTGTCCTTTTATACCTAGATACATAAAAGGAGTGCGAAATTATAATCAAACAAATAATTGTATTATGGGTGTGGTGTGGAAACATCCATCTTTTTCTTTCCGTAGTGTAAGAAGCTACTGTAGCGAGGCGAGAAGCCGTTTCGTGCGAGAAAAGTGTTCATTCATATATGTTTTTCGCTTTACTCACATCGCATAGCTTTTTTAACTACTGTACGTGTGACCTAAGTTTTTTAAAACAACGACAAAATAAGGATCAAATGTGAAAAAAAATTACTTAGGCTGCGCGCACAGTAGTGCGAGAAGCAATGCGATGCGATGAACTTTGGTTATTTCCAGAGATCAGAAATAAATCTCAACCTTTTGAAAGGTCCCTTAATAACTCTTATTTGTTGCTATTTTCAATAAAAGTCACAAAATAACCTTTATTCTAAAAAAAAAAGTTTTTCCGTCAAGGTCTGAGCGAAACCTTTATTTTGTTTTTTTTTTATGTTACGGTCAACCAGTGAGAGAAATCGCTGAGAGAAAAAAATAAATCTCATCTGCAATTTTATCAATCAGAATGTCTCTTAGTATGGCCCTTAGTTTTTCGTTAGCACTGCATGCTGAAATGCAGCTTATTAGGCTTTTTAGTCATCATCCTGACATATTTGCTTGGCGTCCCAGCGACTGAATTCAAAATTGAAAGGGAATTTTCATCTTTAAATTTTATTTTTAGTGACAAAAAAAGGCAATCTTGGGTCAAAAAAACCTTGAGAGTTTATCATTAGCGAAATTTAATACCATAAATTAAAAAAAACATAAAAATCCGTTGCTCCGCTTAGGGAGTTATCAGTCGCCAGGCAGGCGCCAATGTGAACAGTTTTCTTGACCAAAATACTCATTAACCAAAAATTTAATTTCTCTTTACAATCTTTTTTATTAAAAGCATATTGCCCGGCCTTTTTTGAAAGTTTTTGAAAAAAAAAACAAACTTTTTTTACCAACTTTTTTATTGATTTTTTAGAACTACTGGCGCTACCTAGATCAGGAATATGTATTTTTGAAGTCGATACGTCGCTTAGTTTAGCCGCAAGTCAAGTTTAAAGATGCAAACTTTGATGCCTCTAGCACGTCTAGTTTAGCCGCAAATCGTATTTAAAGATAAAAGTCGATTTTTCATATAATGACATGCATCAATTGAAAAGGTGGCACTTCCTTGATTACGAATATGCATTTTTGAAGTCGCTAGGTCGCTTAGTTATATTATTAAAAATTTTTGTTCGAATTAACCATTTTTGATTTATTTTCTACGAAAAAGGTTAAAGGTTGACCTTTTCCATTAATTTTTTCGTAAAAAACTCAACCATTGAGAGATATTTAAAAAAATAAAAAATAAATCTCAACCGATAACCGATATTTTGTTTTTCAATAAATAAATCTCAAACCGTAACCGAAATCTTCTTAAAGAAATGTGGTAACTCTCAGAGAGAAACCAATTGAAAATAAAGGTCAACAGTTATTTCTGATCTCTGGTTATTTCTTAATCGTATAATTCACCGGATGGAAATATGGCTTCATTATATTTTTGTTTTGTTATTGAAATGCAACATTATTCAAATCGACTCCTTTCCGCAAAATTATCGTAAGCGACATTTTTATACTGTCACATAAAGTTAATTATTTCATTTTTTCCTGTGCACCAAAAGCAATCTGACCTTTTGTCATCTGCCAATAACAGTATTGTTAATAATGTTCAATGCTGAAATTTTACCTTATTGGTTTTGTTGCTGAGCAAAAAAAAAAAAACAAAATGTCGCTTACGATAATTTGGCGGAAAGGGCTCGATATACAAATTATGTATAGAACAAAAATTATCAAGCCATTAACGAGATGTAGAACACAAAAATAAAGTAACTTTCTCAAAAAACGTCAAAACCTCATTTTATATTATGACCAAAATGCTAAAATGCAATATTATTGATTTTGATTGACGGAGTCTTATTTAAGAAAAATTGAAAAAAAAATTCTTGAAACCGAACCATTCTATAGGTAATAGTTAATCTTTGTTAAATAAAAATTATGTACGATACTGTCCATTATTCAAATAAATCTTATAAATAAATAAAATATTACGTAACATATTTACCTGATACGGAAAAAAAAAACTTTTTGATTACAAACATTTTTCTTCTTCCCAAAGGAGGACTAATTTGTGGAAGGAAAGATTTCATTATACAAATAAATAAAAATTTTATTTTCAAGCTGCTGCACAATGAAGGAGATCAATCCCATGGGTACTTGTTAAAATCGAATAAATCTTTCCTGTAAAGATACAATGCAAAAAGTAAACAAGTTCATTAAAGAGCTTTTGCAAACAATTTATTTACATTTATTCATATAATACAAGCATAAATGCACAGTTTTCATTTCATTTCAAAAGCTTAATAGCTGAAAATAATATTGGAAAATACTAAAATTAAAACTTATGCACTTTGCTTATTCGTTATTAAAGTTATTCATAGTCTTTTTAAATGGAACTCAAAAGTGGGATTGATGAATTATTTGAACGCTAATTATATTCAGTTTAGTGTGTACCTACTGTTAAACTGCTTTGGAACGAAAGAACAGCCAGATATACGAATTTTCTATTAAATTTCGTACGGAGCATTTGTATATAAAATATAAATAAATAAATTTGATGGCACAACAGCTCATGAAGAACTAAGGCCTAGTGACTTACAACTCTCAACCATTCCTGTGTGCGTGTCTGCAGGAATGTAGGGGACCTACAGTTTATTGCCGAATCCGAACGGCTAACGAGCGGCACTTTTCTGTGACAGGAGATACTCTTGGAGGATTTGTCAATTCCTCGCAAGAGGCAGTAGCCGTTTTTTCTTTTTTAAATAAATAGGTGGCGAGGCTGGGGATCGAACCTTAGACCTCCGGCATGACAGTCCATCGCACTAACCACCACGCCATGGCTACTACATTTGTATAGAATTTAGAATTGGAAAAGGCCAAGTTTTTCAATGCGATATTTAAGTTAAACCCGCGTTAAGAGTAGATTTCCTGAACAGATGAATTTTTCAGTTGTATTAAGCGATTCATTTACTTTTTTTTCAATTTAAAATAGAAAAAAGCCGTTTCTTCCTCTTGCGAGGAAGTGACAAATCATCCAATAGTATTTGCTATCATAAACAGGTGCCTTTCTTTTAAGCCGTTCGGTTTCGACAAAAAAAAACGCGCACAGGAATGGTTGAGAGTTGGCTTTTGTTCTTCACGAGTTGTTGCGCCACCAAATTTATTTAATTTTTTTTAAATTATATCTTTTCAACAGCTGGTCAATTCTGAAATTCCATTTTTGATAAAACGTTCGAGCATTTCTAGTTGTATTTGGCCATAATGACAAAACAAATTGTAGCCGAATTATTCATGGAGACCTTAAATGTCATATCGCATGATCGATAAGCGGCCAGTTGACCGGTCTAAGCGTGAAATTACTGCATTAGGTTAGGAAATACGCATCTAATAAGTTCTTCTTTTGAATTTGTTATTCTATACATATCACTTGGTAATTCAATGCAGTTTATTAATATATCTACTGGAATCTCACCATTTCCAACTTTCAACAAAACTTTTAAGCAAAACTTTCTGCAGACGTATAGTTTTTTAACCTGTCTCCATAGAATTGACGCTTTCAAACATGCGTAAGCATTCTGCGGGAAAATTTTTGACAGGTCAATAATCTTGCACGATAAACACGATTAAATATTGTATGTTGATAATTTTACAAAAAGAAAAAAAAATTTTTGGTGATGGAATGTTCAGAGGAATATAAAATACTTTTATTTTCTCCACCTTCAAAATTTTGCGCGACTCTTAGAAAAGTTTTTGTAGAGATTAGAGTTGTAGAGATAAAATTTGTCTTTACCCGACCTGCGTGAGTTACATGCAGAGACAATCAGCATGCTGAAGTTACCACAGAGTGTAACTAAGTCATCAACGTTATCAACATCATCACCTCATATGTAAACAATTGTGCCCATGGAGAACATAAAATGTTCCACTGTACTTAAAGGCAATCTATAAAATGAGTATGATGAATGATGAACACGATTAGGTACTGCTGTTAGCTTACATAAGCATTTCTCCTCTCTCATGTACTCAACCATCATGAAGATCCGTTGCTTTTTATGTATTCCATAATCATGTTGGCAAAAGCTTTTTCTAAAACATAACGCTGGATTCATTACTGTCATGACCGTTGTTGAGAATACATCTTATAAAAGATTATTGTACTTATGTTAAGTAAAATACAAAAACTAAATAAAATAAAATAAAATAAATAAAATCGTCTTTTGATGAATGAAAGCCAAAATTATACAACGTTGCTTCACTTTATTTAACTCGTGCTAGGCTTTAAACTCTAGGTTGAAGCATGTATAGTGTACAGACAGACAGACAGACAATTGCCGACTAACTTTTTTCTTGTTCTCTTTCATCGTAATACCAAGTTTGATAAAAATCTCGATTTCATTTTTTTTTACGAATGCAAAACTTGCCCTAAAGTATCTACATATTATGATTATTGGAATAAATAAAAAAAAAAACTTGAGCGGGTGAAATCATGGAGCTTAAAAACATTTTTGGACAAAAACATCGATATATCGTTTACATCCCTATTCCTGCGTGCATGTCTGCAGGAATGGAAGGGCTCTAGAGTTTATTGCCGAATCCGAAAGGCTGATGTGAGCGGCACTTTTCTATGAAAAGATACTCTTGAAGGTTTTTTCAGTTCCTCGTAAGAGGCAGTAGCCATTTTTTTTTTAAATCTTTTTTTTTGTTTTAACTCTACAAGCTCTAACTCTACCAACCCTACATCGTGGTCAAAAAGTATGGCTTGGCCGTTTCATAAAATTTTTGCATGACAGACTTAATTTTACCACAAATCTATGGAAGTGTCTGTGTTCCAGCTGCGAAACGACCAACTCATACTTTTCGACCACGATGTAGGGTTTGTAGAGTTAGGGCTTTTAGAGTTAGGTCTTGTAGAGTTATGGGCTTGCCTCTTCATGAGATCTCATAACTTTTTCACAGCGGAAGCGTTATATACATATGAGTCTTGGCGACCTTATTTACATGAAATGTTTTCGGTGGGATTATTATTACCTACAATGTATTTTACTTTATTTTGTACTTATACATATACATATTTTTACTTTTCTTCAACTGTCATTGTTATCCATCACCATTTGCACTGTTAACACATGCATAGTATAAATGTATAACTTTGTAGCATTTTATCAATATATGGGCAAAGAGCTGAGGCTGACCCATATGAATTGAAGTCAATTGCTATGTTTCGCTTTTAAATTTTTATAATTGTTGTCATTGAGGAAAAAATTTCAGTAAAATAAAAAATTTCCATTTGCAATTTGCCATGACTCTTTTCTTCGTATTTTATTTGGTTTTGTGTTGTACAAATCAAATTTAATGCGCTGCCAACCTACACCCCCTTGAGCTTTATAAATTTTATTTTTGTGCTTGTTTGATATTTAATATTTATGTATATCGAAGTTTATTCTTTTTAATTACGTTTTTTTTTTTTAATTTTTTAAAGCCCTGATTGGAATTGTGAATCGATGTGTGTATACAGATACTTATAATTTAATAAAAAAATATATTTTTAAAGTTTAACTTTTTAACTTTTGTTGTTCGTAAAAAAAAATGCGAATTTTTTTAATTTTTGTTGTTAAACATCACATTTTTCTGTGTCATTTTTGTATGGGGCTTTTTGTTTCGCATCAGCAGCGTACTAGGCTTTACAAATGATTGATTTTCGGATAAATTATCTCCACTCCAATTTAACCTCTTCTTTTCCTGGCATTAATATTATACTTCTGCTTGTCTATTCTATCTTTACAAATAAGTAACCTAAGTCAATAGACATCATTTTATGTACAACAAACACATTTAACATTATCATTTGCTAAGCATTAAGTGACAAGCAGCGTTGCCGCCCAAAATAAAATAAAATTAACGTGCCATATTTTCCGAAAAAAAAACACATGAAAAAAATCACGAATTCTTTTGTTTTCTTGAAAAACCTGTAATCAATTTAATCACGGGGTGTAATTCAATAACAAAAATAAATGAAAAACATTTGCTCTATTCGTAGATTGTCAAACATTCAGTGTTTCTACCCACTTTTTACGGAATATGGACCAATTTTCAATAAATTTTGTTGAAATTTGCTGTGTTTTAAGTAAAATAAACGAAATAAAAAAAAAACTGCCATATTGAACTTTTTCGTGCCACCGTTCCACGAGGAAATTTTCGTGTCAAAAAAGCACTATCCTGCCACTTTGGCAACGCTGGACAAGAAGGAGTAAGGAGGAGATGATTATTTTTGTTGTCTTTCCTATCTTCTTCTTGAAACTTTTTTCTCAAAACAAAACAACACTAAAAGAGCAATAGTCGTTCTGTAAAAATCATCTCAAAGATATTTTCAACATCTTCTCGTTCTCACCACAAAAGTACCTTCAACAAGAAAATGGATAAAAAGGTTATCCGGTTTCAGTGGGTGGTTGACTATAAGATTACGACGAGCGACGACGACGACGGTTTGTATGTTTCGCGCACCTGAATGAACAAATTTCTTAACCTGGATATTTTCTTTTACATTTGTACGTACCTACTACAAATAAAAAAGAAAAATAATAAATGCTAGACACGTCCTGCTTGGGCTTACCCCACCATTTCCGTGTTTTTTCCTTCCCCAAAAGCAGACACGCAACGGGACCAACAAAATAACCTTTTGTAAGAAAATCGTGCGTGCAATGAAACCTCAAGAGCTTCAATTAATAATGAAGGGCAAAACATTTTTCCGCAAGTTTCCTTCCTTTGATTGGGGGAAAATTACAAAAGAATGTGTTAAATGTGTGTTTCTGATATCCGTTTTTGTTCGCACGATATTTATAATGAGACCGAAGGTATTTAAAAAGTAAAGCGCAATTGTTGTATAGAGACACTCTTTTCTTTAAAGATAATTACTTATCTTTTATTTAAGTATTAAAGGACTACTATGCTGAAGGTATCGAATGAGAGATGAGACATTTTATTTTTTTTTTTCTCTACTGCCTTGCTTTGGTACCTTGCTGTCCACACACTCCACCTGTCTCAGATATCACAGACGTTGAATTTTCAGCTTTTTGATAAGGACGAAGGAACTCATGTTTTAATTTTCATTACACTCCATCGATAAAAAAAAATAAATAAATTTGGTGGCACAACAGCTCATGAAGAAACCAGGGCCTAGTGACTTAATACCTAGCGGCTGGTATTGAACCCAGACCTCTGGCATGACAGTCCAACGCACTACCCATTACGCCACGGGCTACTATACACTCCATCGATGCACACCTGAATATCGCCCGAAAAATATTCCTCACAAAGACCGGCTATTGGTCTCCTTGATTCTTCGAGAAAGGGGCTTATTACTTGAAGGTCTTTTATAAGCCTGAAGAAACAGCGATCGGTGACGATGGTCCTACAAGGTCTCTTCAACATAAGACTCTTCGATAGTTTCCTGCCGACTTTTGCGGAGGAGCGAGATTTCTCCATTGTAGTTTTGAACAAGCAATCAACGAGTTTCAATGAGATGTCAAGGCTGTATAATTTTAAACGTGTAATTTTTATAGTTTAAAATAAGTTTTTAAGAGAGAAAAACTCCTAAGAGATCTCGTAACGCTGACGTCCCGTCCTCGATTGCCAATCTCTGCCACCTTAAAGCTAAAATATTTTTCAGGGTAACTGGCTTCTTGCGAGGATATGAAAAATGTTCCAAGAGTACCTATCTCCTGTCATATAAAAGTGCCGCTTGCCAATTGCCAGAGACAAAAAAAAATGTCCATAATGCCAAAAAATACTGATCAAATTTTATAATTTTCGTATGGCGTGGCTGGAAGTGTTGTGCGTTAGCCACGCGTTTTTGCCAATATCTCGCAAAGGGCTCATAGCACACAAAATTTGTTAACACTTTTTTATAGGAAATTTAACTGTTTTTCTGTTTTTATAGAACATTTTTTTTGTAGGATTGACTTTCAGAGTTAAAGCGCCTTAAAGCATGCTTTGTTCTAGATTTTTTCCATAATATCAACCGTTAAATCATTAGGCCCTAGATCTTTATGAGTTGTTTTGCCACCAAATTAATTTTTCTTTATTTAAAAACATTATCTAAACGTATAAAAGGCCTTCCACATGTGTTAATACATGAACATTTTTAGGATCGATTCTAAAACCATCACACATTCTATCCCACTTGGGGGTTTGAGGTTATGGTGAATTGATTTGTTAGGATGCAAGTGTGGAAGCACACACAAATTTCGTAAGTAATTCTATCCCACTTTTTTTGACATGTATTAATACTGGATAGGATAGTGTGCAAGGGCTATAATCGATTGTCTTACAGCCAATTTCTTCACAGAGTCCTAACGCTAGTACCGGTACTAGCCCTAAAGTTAGTACTCAAATCGGTATCAACTCATTTCTTCACACAAGTACTAAGGCTGTCAATTTGGTGCCGAGTACTAGTTAGGACTCGGTACTAGCTAGCTTCTCAAAATCAGCTAGGACCTGGTTGTGGTTATTATACCAGTTGTTAGTACTCAAATCGGTACCAAATGATTTCTTCACATAAGTACTAAGCCCTAGTCCTGTCAAATTGGTACCGAGTACTAGTTAGGAATTGGTTTAAGCTAGGACCTCGAAATCAACAGTCTAGCAGGTTAATACTCAAATCAGAGCAATTAATTTCATTTTTTCTGAAGAAATAGGTAATATTTCGGTTCAATATTTCACCAATATTTGAATTAGGCGCACACATTTTGAAGCCTGCGAATTTGGTTATCCCATTAGTAGGTCCGTGGTCAAACGCGAACACGCAAAACTTAATTCGAAATACTACGAAAATTCACAAATTCGGAGAAATCATTACTACAAACACAAAATAAATATTCACATATTTTGAATGAGAAGAATTCAATGCAACACTCGACAATATTATAATTATTATATTTATGTTCTTAAACAAACAGAAAACATAATAAATAAATCAAAGGCAGGTGAATTCTGTCGAAAATTAATTAAAAACTTCACAAAAACTGACGTAAATGTTAAATAAATATCAAAATAATTTTTAAAATGCCAAAATGTTGTCAAAATCAGTATTAGACCAGTTTTAGACGTATTGAGTTCCTAGTACCGCTGTGTGAGCTTAGATCGGGTACTAAGGATGTGAAGAAATGCTCAGGTACTAACTTTTCGTTAGGACCCAGTACCAGAGCTAGTACCTGGCCAGCTAGACCGGGTTCTAAGCTAGCTTAGTACCTATGTGAAGAAATTGGGCGTTAACCTATTAATATTAATATTTTTTTTTTAAAATTAAATAAAGCATATTTCCGACTATTTCGAAATACTAAGACAGTGTCTAACTATGCAATCTAATAAATAGGACTGTATGTATGTATTAACATAGGGTAATTGTGGCAAAAAGCTAGAACGCTTATAGGTTGGGTCGAGACAATAAAAAAATTATATGGAAGGGGGTCTATCCCCCACGTTTAAGTCAGCTAAAACTCCATTTTTGAACTTCTACAGCACCATTTCTAGTGTTTGAAGTGCTGTATTTTTTTCAATAGGATTCATTTAGATTTTAGAACTTTAAATCCTTCATTTTATGCAATCAATTGATTTCAAATGGAAATTCCTGCACTGAAAAAAAATTAGTTTTATTTCATTACAAAGATCTGTTGCCAGCTCTGAGACTGTCACACTCATTTTATAATAATTCTCGAAGCGTCCTTCGTCTATAAAAACGTTAATTTTAAATTTTAGGTACCTACTTTAACATCAATTATAATTAGCAGCAAAACAAATGTCAATGTTGTGTCAATCAGTCACAACTCCCTCACTAATTTGTAAGTGCCTACATACCTTCTTTACCTCTCTCTTATTGTTTCTGCTGATTTCTGTCGAACTATCTATCTACATGTTGAACATTTTTTATCTTAGTAAAATTGGGTTTTCCTGTGCTCTGTGGAACTTTTATAAATTCCAATCCATTTAACCTTATTGCCTTGAGCTTTGACCTACAAATCGAATGTAAACGAATAGAAATTTAGCGAGAAGGGGAGTTGTGATGAGGGAACATCGGGTATTTGGTATCACAATTCACCACCCACTTCAATTGAAGCAGCAAGCATTGCGAACAAGTTTTGGTGTTGAATTCCTCATCGATTGCCATTCGACGTTTCAATTTGTTTTGAAAATTCAGTTGTTATCCTTCGGAACCCTCTTTGGAAATTTACAATGAAATCCCGAAGACATGAGCTGAACAGCATAGGATGACAGGGTATATCTGTATACGAGATTTATAGGTATTTAAGAGAGTATTTTGGTAGTTGAAGCTAAAATTCACCCACAAGGAATTTGTCTTCTATTTTTGGTTTCGCCGACGAGCGACGTTTATGTTGAAAAGTTTTTTTTTTTTTTTTTTTTTGATTTTATTTGTATCGTATCTGGAACCTGGAATCCTGGATAAATCCTTAAGCGTGTATAATGTATATCTTTCGCTTGGCTCAGCATGAATTTAGCTGCGATTTATGTCAAGAAAGGTGTTGTAAGTTGTAACTTTTGTTTAAGGTGTTTCTATGACATGTAGATGTAATTGTTTGCCAAATATTTCTGATGAAATTAATATTAAAGTGTTATTGGTCGTGCTTCGTGAATATTATAAAAACAACAGTGTTGTTTTCCATTTTGTTCGCGGGGAATTTATGATTGGGTGTGGAATTTGTTGGTAAAGTGAATTTTAGAAAGTTTTGTAATGGAAGTATGTATATTTCGTTTCTGTTATTTTTGTTAATTATTGATTCTTGATGAGTTCAGAGTTCAAGCCCGGATTTAAATCTAAAACGTGTTGGCATCATTGTAATTGTTGAATGTATATAAATAAAACGCACGACTGGATCGCACAAACTTGCTCTTGTAGTAAAAGTTTCTTCGATTTTTTAAAATTGAGTGTGATAACAGTACATAATTTTTTTATGGGAGCCTTAAGTTTAAAGTAGTACCTATTGTAAATTATAGAGCTTAAATTGAAAAATTATTAAAAATCAACATAATTCGAATTAAATTTATTAAAAAAATCTTCTTAAATTGTTTTGAGAGCTAAAAAAAGTACACCATCTGATTTCTTTAACTAAACTTAGTTTTGGAGAAAAAAAAATTTAAAATCGTAGGAGCGGTTTTTTTTTTTAAATAATTTTTTATATATAAAATTTTTGTAAACATTTTTAAGAAAAAAAATTGGTACACAATTTTTTAGTATTTATTTATGTTGAATTAAAAATTAAATTTCGAATTAAATTATCTACCCGTTTTTGAAATATCGAATTTTCAAAAAAAAAAAAATTTTAATTTTTTTTTAAAAATCCGAAATCTGTTTTTTTTTTTGAAAATTTTGATATGCAGTATTATTTCAACTTTTAAGAAGCTTTTGTATAAAAAATTTAATATAAATCGGTAACACACATAATGAGATAGTCCAAAATAATGAAAATGGTTCTATGAGAGGTACTGTTAATAATGGCTAACTGTAAATTTTGTTTTTGGCAGATCGTAGACCATACTATTATTATAAGTATTTAGAATAATTTTAACCAAAATCGTAGGAGTCGTTTTCGAGAAAATTTATATTTCCTGTAACGGTTTTTTAACATTTATATGGAAGGTACCGTTAATTTTGACTATAAGAACAAATTTTGTTCAAAATATTTTAGATAATGTTCAAAAACCGCTTGTTACCAAGTTTCATAAAAATCAACAAAGTCGTTTTCGAAATATTTGGTTTTCAAAAAAAAAATTTGAAACTTTTTTTAAAAATCAAAAAAAATTTTTTTGAAAATTATCAAAATCAGTTTATTCCTTTTCTAGAAAAACGAAAAAAAAAAAATGGTTCTATGGGAGGTACCATTTAAAACCATTTTTTGGAAATTTAATTGTTACAAAAAGGTTATATGCTTAATAAAATTTATTGATTTTTTTTTGACAGCTAAACTGAGGATTTTTTATGAGGAATTGTGTATATATTTCTAAGAATACGGATTCCTCTGAGATCTCTGAAATATATATAAACTAATAAAATCAAATTTCAAAGCAAATTGAAGTTAAAAAAAAAAAATAAAAAAAAAAAATAATTAAAAAGAAAAAGGCTGAGTTCCAAAATGTAGAAAATGTTTCGATGCGGAAGTCAGTGTTGCCAGAGGAAAAAAAAAATCTCCCCGCAGAAAAATTTAAAAACCCCCCAGATTACCACATTTTAATTAAGAAAACCCCTAAGTTTTTTTTTTTCAACTGTTTTGTTTTTATTTTTTATTCACGGCTAATATTCTGTACGTACTACAAGTACTTTTAACAAACAAAAATTGATTTTATTTAAAATTTATTGGATATTCTTTGATTATAGTTTCAATTTGAGAGGAAAATTCAGGTAATGGAATAATTTAACTTTAAAATGAATCCCCCCAGATTTCCCCCCAAACATCTTGTCCCCCCAGATATCCCCCTGGCGATGAAAAGAACCCCTAAATCTGGGAGGGGGGAACCCCAAACTGGCAACCCTGGCGGAAGTAATGCCTACATATTTCATACGCATCAGCAACGCAAACTTGATGCTTTGTAGAAATACTACATTGCATAAGTCTGACGTCTCAGAATGCTAAAAAAATACTTTAAATCGAAGCAGCCAAAAACTTTTTGGAAGCGTAGTTTTAGCAGTAAATGCGCACCTGATGAATTTTGCAACTCAGCCATTGTCATACATTTTTGCTTAAAAATTTTCATTGATGATTGATGGTTTAAGAATTCACCCCTTAGTTTTAACATCATAGATATTCGGTTCATGCTGTTCTCCTCTTGAACATAGTTTCACTGACCCAAATTATAGCCCAGTTGGCTAAAATTTGGCAGATACGAATCGAAAAATCCCATACAAAGATGACAGAACGAAATCACAAACAAAAAATTTCGTTCTGCTTTTCGTTATGCTGTACGGTGTTCAATGAGCGAAATCGATATTTGCAGCAGATTATTATTTGGAGAGATCTCCCGTCTTTTTTTTCGGATAAATTTTTTGTGCGGAAAAGTGACATTTGGTATCTATTCGTGTTTGTGTGTTTTGTTTCTTTCATAACAGAATAACAGCATGGCTTTCTGTGATTTTATGCGTTTGTGTGTTTTTTGTTTGCAAACGGTGTCACTTTCAAGAGGGGTAATTTTTCGTTGTGTTTTTCGTAAGTACATATTTCGTTGTCATGTTGGAAACCAACGAACAATTTCGTTCCGCATCAGCAGCGTACTAGGCTTTATCATCCACCATTGAAATTAAATTGTATAGTGTAAGTTTACATCCGCTTATATTTTCAAGATCCATCAGATTAATTTAAATATAAAGAGTAGGTTTCCACTTGAGCTGCGTAAAGCATAATACATAGACTTCAAAACTGCTTCAATCTGAGATATTTTCTGCTTCGATCAATACTTTTGTTTCCAAGGCAATTTTTGCACGTAACACCAATTCCATTCTTTGCCATCACCAATTTCTCATTTAGATATTTTTCCATATAAAAATTCTTAGTAAAATAGACGCCTGTTTTCACCATTAATCCACTTTTAATTGGTGCAATTTCTTCCACCACCGTTTTGGAAATTCATTACGTTGGCTTGTCCAAAATGGTTAATTTGGACAAATCAAAGTAATGATAAGTTCCACGTTTGGCAGTATTCCAAGACTAACTAAACTATGTCGTCTGCAAAAAAGGTTTTCTGCATGCTGGATACCCTCAGCTAGGCAGTCAGTTAGGTCCTCCATATATATAGTACTGCTGTTCGCACTGAGCAGGAACAAACCATTTAGAAATCTCCTCTCCATTCCACACCGCTGCGCTGCTTTGGTATTTCCACAGAGGTGTTGAAGTTATCTTACAAATTTTATAGACATTCTTAATCCGTAGAATAAATACAATATAGGTAATTTCAGTCAATACCATAAAACACTGACTTAAAATTAACAAAAAGAAACAATACAACTTCTTTCCTTTAAGAACAAAAATTTAGTTTGTTGTTGGGAATCTGGATCTAAAACTTGCGTAAATCTCATTTATTAAATTATAATTAGCTTCTATACAAGTGCTGATTCCACGTAAGGTATTCATGCAACGTCGGAAAACCATCGTAAACGTCTTAAACATCTTAAACTTCGTAAAGTTGTATGGGAATTCCGAAGTTTACGACGTTTAAAGCTGGCCATACACGATAGTGCCAAATGGCTTGGTCGAGCCAAATTGTATCATGTAAATGGGTTCGAATGTGTCATTTGGGCTTTCAGCAGGTTATAAATCCACCAATTCAACTGGCACCGAGCCATTTTGGCTCGATCGTGAATGGCCAGCTTAACTGGCTGAACAGAATAGAATGACGGAACTGAAGCCGCAGACGGAACTGGAAGAGCTATCAAAAAGTGTCGTACGTTATTTTTTTTTACATGTCCACAATGGAGCTGTACAGCTTTGAAAGTATTTTGAAGAAAAACAAAAGAATATTATTGTGTATAAGCTCAGAATTCATATTTTTGGTTTCCAATAATTTTCCTTTTAATAAATATTTTTTTTTCGCGATACAAATAACCACAATATTTTTTTCCGACCCAAAAAGTTGTTTTTTTTCTTCATACAAATTGAAACGTCAAATGTGCCGTACGTGAAAAGTTGGTGAACTCTTCCGTCTGCGTCTGCAGCTCCGTATGCGTCTACGTTCCGTTGTGTTCGCAACATTGAATTTGCGTGTATTCAATATTTTGACAGCTATTCCAGCTCCGGCTCCGGTTCCGTCTGCGTCACCATTCTGTTCGGCCAGTAAAGCCGGCCGACGTTGCATGAATACTCCTAGTATCTATACTAATTTGTGATAAAAATAAGGAAGTGACTCTATGCCAATTTAAAACAGTTTTGTTTATAAAAGTACAGTTTATGCGGCCACGCAGAGTTAGTGCCCTTCGCCGCACCGCTACGCGCCGGCCGGTGGTCATGGGCACCCAGAGTTTTTTTTTTTAAGTCGGGCGATAGACAAGAGAAATATACAGATGTAGAATATGGTCTTCATCGAGTTTAGTTCCCTTCTTTAATGTAGATGGCCTTAGTTGCCCTGTTTTTATAGATTATTTTATGATCATGCAAGTCGCATGATTCTATGAAAAATTTAATTCGCAGCCAAACGCAAAATGTTTGCCTTTCTTAATATACACGAGGAAGCAAGAGGACAATGAAGGATACAACGTACATGCAACAAGATACAGAAACAGATACGACAAACAACATCCATATCCATATCCAATTGGAGGGTGATTTTGTTTTCAGTATTTCTATTTCATTTCTTTATTTAATTTAAATTTAGTGCAATTCAAGTTTGGGGAGGGTATGGTCGTGATGGTCGTGCAAATAATTGTTTTTTTTTGTTTGTCAGACTGGCTAGATATAGACAGACAGAATAGTTTTGCACGAGATTTTTTAGGGCTGTCATCAAAACGCACGATACAAATATTAAAGGTAATATCATTAGCGTTTTTGTTTTTGTTCTGTTCTGCGCATCTACAAAAATGGTGGATCCAGTGCCCATTTACATGTCAAATTTCGATATTTGTTGTTGTTTTTAATATTGCGATGTGAAGTTTTTGGGAGCACTCGAGCAACCATTTTTTAATTTCTGACAGTTTCAATTCTGACAACCTGCGCAAGATAATACCTTAGATTTGTGTACTGTGATCAAAACGGATGAATTTTATTTTTTTTTTGAGGAAGGGAATTTAAAAAAATTATCCTTTCGTTTAGCGTCACATTAAGAAATGCAACATTTAAATACGGTATCTGATCCGTTCCGTACCTCTGCTTTTTAGTTGCAAACATTGTAGGTATTCAACAAAAAAAATTACACACTAAAAGAATTGAATATTTTAATAGCCTTAATAGAAATAAAATAAATCCGTATTGATGACAACCACACGAAATCTGCAAGCGCAAAACAATTCTGTCTGCCTATGTATCCAGTCTGGAAAAAAAATTCGCATGAGCATCGACAACCTTAGCCCCTCCAAACTTGATTTATGTATTTATTTACATATATGTGGGGTGGCCCTGGCGCAGTGGAAGTAGTGCTTTACTGCTAACCTGGATGTGTGGGTTCGAGCCCCAGTCTAGGCAGCATTCTTTTCTATACTCCCTCAACTGAACGCCACCCCTGGGATTTAATTTAAGATAATCAAAACCTTATTTCTCAGTCCACTGTGCCAACAAAAATCTATCCTATCCTTCTATTCCTTCTAACATTGCCTAATTTATATTTATCTTGGACGAGACTATAGAGAAATTCCAACTTTTAACAGTTATATTTGTTCAATGGGTTTGCAATAGCGCACGAAAATCGAACAAAAAATGAACAGTATACTTTTATAAACAAAACTTTTATGAATTGACATGTCTTCCTTAAATTTTAGATAAAATTCCATCATCGATATCTTCCATTAAAAACCTCATATTTAAATCTCCTCACTCTGTAAAGAACTCTTGTAGAAAAAAAGAACAAAAGTCATCATTTTTACCCCACACGATTCGGTTAGTTAATAATAACAACCTATTGTCCAAAATTTAATGAGAATCGTTCTACCAAAGTCTGTGAATTAATAGCTTTGTCCTTTTATCCTTTAAACATAAACTAAATTTATATTGTAATTAGATTGAGACTTTAATGCCATTAGTTGCTCGAAGGAGGCAATCAATAGAGCAATCGTGTGTATGATGTATCGCTTTAGGTTTAACGATATATTGGGTGATGTGGGTGTTATTACTTTGTATAAACATAATAATATTGTGCTTATACGGAAGAGCATAGGTTGTATATACTTAATGATCATTTCATTATATTTATAGTGAAGGATTTTTTCAAAGGAACTTGTTGATTTGATTTATGATTTACCCATAAGATGATAAGAATCTTTGAATCAAATGGTAAATTATAGGTCTTTATTTTGGATGATGAATATGAAGCTAATAAATTAATTTTGTGTGTAACTAAACAAATATTATTTCGCTGGGCTCAGGCTCGGGTATTAAAAGGGCTTATAGGTTAGAGAACAAAACACTTTTTGTTTACTTTCTGCTGTTTTTTCTTCTTTCGATTGGTATCAAAAACATAAATCTGGAGCAACTGCTTCAAAAGGTCATTAAATTGTTCAACTTTAACCTTTGTATACATTCGAAAGTAAAAACAAATTATTATTGGTATATGTAGATGAACATAATATATCCAATTTGTTCTCAAATTGGCCTCTATACATATAATATAAGGGTAGTTGTGCGGATGATTTCTTTTAATTTACTCCAAAAAGAAGTAATATACTTTTTTTTTCAGCATTAATTTATTTCTCACAATCGAGGAGGTTTATTGAAATATTTTTCAAATGCGTGTATCGGTAACAAAAAGGACACACATACATAAATCATAATCTTTATTTAAGGATGCGATTTTCTTCAGTTCTTATTGGCCAATTGTGCTCCATCAGTAGATTTGTTTGGCAACTGGAACTTGCGAATTTGCACAAATTTTACAAGTTGTCAAAAATTCCTGTTTGATAACTTAACAAAGTTGCAACGAGAAAACAAATTATTTCCCCTTTATTGGATAACTTATGCTAATTTCTTATAGATACATATTGTACATATTCACGTTACCAAACAGACAATCTGTGAAGTGAAGAAAAAAAATATTCAATCAAAAATAATCATCAAAATTAAAAAAAAAAATTTATTAAACTAGTTACTAGAGTGAACAAATCTCATCAGAAAGAGTTCAGAGAACAGAAATGAACCAAATGCAATGCCATCATCGAACAAACCTACTAATGACAATTGATGTCGACGGACCCGCCGGAGAGAAAAGTTAATAGTTCAGCTACTTTTTGCGTTGCGTCCGGTGCATGCGTCGCCTATGGGTCACTTCGCATAAGAACGTGTATATTTAATCAAGCTGTCAGTTGTGTACGTCGACGCAACGCATGCGACGGATTGTATGGGTCGGGCCGGGCCCTTCATACACTACAGTTTGGCAAAAATATTATCGAACACGACCGACAGTCCGCTGACTGTCAGACAATATCAAACATTTTTGTAAGCATGATTTTGACTGAAAAACCATCAAACACAGTGTACACACTAACAATCGTCTGCAAAACTGTCATACGTGAGCGATGAAGTGTTATACGTAGTACCATGCAGAGATGGGAGTGAGCCAAAATGAAGATATTTACTTCAAAATTCAAAATGATTCCTCAGGGATTCAAAAATGACGACTAGCTATTAGGTGAAATTTTATCAAAAATCGTAAATGTCGTTTTTCATTAAAATCTGAAAAATCCTCCTATCAAACTCAATTGATCTTTTGAATAAAATATCAGTGCATATTTTAGCAGTATGTCCCCTTTCACACGAGTAAACTGAGTTTCCAGCAACATTTAGTTCATAGGCGAGAAGGGCAGGAAGAAAGAAGGGTAAACAAAATCTCCCCGATCAACGATTTCAGGAGATTTTTTTCACGTTCCTCTTCACACTGTGTTTGTGTGCGTTTAGCCAAGGTAGTTTAAGAAAAAGTACAGCAAATCTCCGATTTTGTTTCTTCGTCTGAAAGGTAGGTGTTAAGGAGATTAAAATAAAACGTCAGAAAAATCTCCAATATTGTTTCTTCGTGTCAAAGGGGACTATATAGTGACGATTGTTCACACATATAGACTTTCAATTCACTGAAAAAGAATATTGTCAGTTTGACATGAAAGCCTATTTAGGCCGTGTGTGAACTGGATTAAATTTGATCTCAAAATTAAATTTTGACACTATTGAGGTGAATATAAGACGTCAAAATTTAACATGGTCCAGGGGCACGTTAAACTTGTGTTCAACGCCAATTTGTATAATCTTGTTTCTAGAGCCACAATGAAGACTACTGGATCCTTGCTTGCAGAGAAATAGAAGCCAGAAGTAGAAGAAGAACATTGTTTGTTCTCTTGGATAAAAGCTTGAATTGACGAAAAATTGAACCCCGGATCTGGTGGTTAAAATGAAATTCTTAGAAAAACACATCGTTCTGAATGAAAAGTCTCCATAAAAAAGGTCATTACATCTCAAAGATGATTGGACTGATCCCCTTTATTAATTTGAAGAACAACATTTGCTAATTGTAGCAATGATAACAAGCATTAAATAATAAAATAAAGTTGCCAGCTCATCGTGACCACCACAAGCGGCCAGAGCTTTTTGCGTCTTGTGTTTTTGATCTGCAGCTGCTTGCAACAGAATGCGAACCCTAAGCGTTCTTTATAACAGACCCAGGGACAGATGCAAACGATTGCATCTGTCGTCTCGAGAACTCATCTAGAATGATAAAAATTTTTCAATATTAAAACATGTTCACAGTAGAAATTTTTCTGTGAAATCTAGTAAAAAGTTATGTCTGAAGTCCAGGAGGTCCCAGGAATACCGGTTTATACTGTTTTTAGTAAAGGTAAAAAATCTTCTTTTTTTAGAATTTGGTATTAAAAGATATTTTGGATTGTTCTTAATTATTTTTAACTATTTAAAAACCAACAGCCTTATTTATTAACTCGTTTTAGAGACGGAGTAAGGTTACTCCGACTTTACGACACCTCTAATCCTGAAAAATTTATTCATAAAAAAATGCACGCGGAATAGAGGCGGAGTAAGCTAAAACTGGTACATAGGAGGAATAAAGCCGGAGTAAAGCCGTTTTAGTATTTATGTCATTTTGACATCAGCATCGTGTGAAATTTACAAAAAGGTGTGCAAACGAAATCCCAGTTTTCAGACCGTTTTCTTTTATTTTGCTTATCCATTCATTAGATAGGTACTTATTTAGATACAATAAAACCAATAATAATTAACTTTAAATTAATAATTTGTGGAAATCAGCCATGTTAATAATAACCAGAGTTTTAGATTTGTCATTTTTTGATAATATTTTTTATAAATAAGAATTTCTTTGACGTGGCGTAAAGACGGAGTAAGTGCTTCGACTCGGTTTAACTATGCCGAGGTTGAAACGAGTATTAGTGAAATCTAATAAATAAGGCTGCAAGAGTTTATGACTAAAAAAACTCATTTTGACCAAGCGTACAATTTGAAAATTAAAATAGTTTAAAGGTTGTAGTAGCCGTGGCATGAAGAAGAGAAATAACAAAATTAAAAGAAAATTATTTTTGTTGTTATTTTAGTGGACTGTATTGAATTTAGTAGCCTTCGCATGATGCTTAGTGCGTAGGACTGTCGCGCAGGAGGTCTTGGTTCGATTCTCAGCCTCGTCTACTAGAAAAAACGGCTACTGATGCTTCTTGCGAGGAAGTGACAAATCCTCCAAGAGTAAACTCTTATCATGAAGAAGTGCCCTTGACCTTAGCTGATCGGATTCAACAGAAAATTGTAGGCCCCCTCCATTCCTGTCAATAATATGCACACCGAAATGGTTGAGAGTTGTAAGTCTTTATAGACTCTGGTTCTATACGAGCTGTTGCGTCATGAAATTTGATTTTAAAAAGTTGTTCCAGATAAGTAGATATGATCTAAGAAAATAGTAAAAGAATATCGAAAGACAAAGTATCGAAAGACAAAGTATCGAAAGACAAAGGTTCGAAATACAAAAGGTTCAAAAATTCAAATCATTTCAAAACATTTAAGAATTCTGAAAATAAATTTTTAACACATATAAATATTTTATGTGCATAATCCGACCATTAAAACATTTGATTAACCATCACTAAACAGAAATACATATCTACCTAAGCAAACCAAACAACGGACGTAAGTTATTACGCAATTAAATCACCAACAAAAGTACTTTCGCATTTATACACTCTTTACTTTTTTTTTTTTTAAAGAAAACCGCTTTAAAAACATATAAAGCTCCGGTAAATGGTTTGCTTAGACGAACTGCAAGCAATTCCATCACCGATTTATTATCCTCCCTTCCTATAGGGCTCCTTTTGTCCAGAGCTTAGCACTAATCACCTATATAAGTAAGTCTTCCGTCCACACTTTGAGCTCTTCAGCAACCTTTATTATACCTTGCAACAACACACAAGGTTCCTTGACACCTAAGGCTGCCGCGCGCCTCCCCATTATGTCTGCTTGGTAAAGGTACACCTCGGTTTAACTGTTCTAATGCAAGCAACATCCATTTCCTTCTTTCATTTCAAATGGATATTATAATCCAGGCGGGTGAACCTTTTTACTTGCTTACCGTAACCGAACCGCATTAGGATAGAACCACCAAGAAAATTAAATTGTTTCCACGTGAAACAACTCCACCACTCCCAAGACCTTAACCCAACGCCCGACTCCGGCCGCCACCAATGTAGCTTTTGCTTTGAAGCCAGCGAAGAATGCGCGCGTTAAACGAAGCGTATTAAAATTTAATTGCTTTGTTGCTTGCAAATGGAATGACATGATGGTCTTAGTTTACCGCTGTGGATTCAGGAGTTTGGGCACCTCACCATCGCGACCCCGCATATCGAACGTGTAAATTGGCAGAATTTGAATTGCAAATTAGATTCACCGCAAGGGAATTTTAATCGTAATATTAAATATTGTTTTAAAACCTTTTACTCGCAGGATTTTAAATGCTGTCCAATTGAATCAGGGAGAATAGAGATTATCAGGTCCTAAAGAAAGGCCGTGCTGAGCTTCTTATCCTTCGTAGCTATATAGCTCGAGACAGCTACAAGGCGAACTCTTTTATTTTCATTTTATAACCAGCCATTTTATAACCAGCGGCCAAAAACTTTATGTTTTACATTCAATATTTAATCAGTTAAGGTGTGCGCTAAATATTAAAACTTTACAACTAGGAATGGGATGTCCTGTGGGGCTGTGGTATGGCTTGTGGTGAGCTAAAGTATCCTCGCTCCTAACAAACAAAAAAAAACAACAATTTGAATCCAGCATACTCGTACCTACCTTGATAGGTAATTTTGACAGCAAAAATCAATATTATTGAGTGCTGTTCGGCAGGCAACTAAAGTTGGTCCGTGTGGATCAATGAAAGGCATTTTCCGTGAAGGTCGTTCGTTTTTAGATTAATTGGTTTGAAATTGAATTTCACTCATAAATTTATTAATTTTTGTGTGTCGAGTTTTTATACCACGTTTTGGGTTTAGGGTTCATTGGCCGTTATTTTTAATGGAATAATAAAAATTGAATTGAAAAACCTCCCCGAAGAGATAAAAAGTAGATACTTGGACGTTTAAAACTTTTAAAATGTTTTAACGGAATAAAACAATTAATTAATAACCAAAATAGGAAAATAAATTTGTGTTCCTTAAAAAATTAGATGATTTACAAAAGTTCCGATTTTTACTTTGTTTTTACGAGCACATGAATAAAGATGGAATTTTTATGATTGGCACTTCACTTAAAGGTCGGAACGATAGAGAAATCGATCAGTCAAATTCAAAAAATACATGTTTGCAAGCAGAACGATAGAATATTTTTAACGATTGCAACTTCTGCGTCATAAATGACGATCATTTGCCGGTTAAACTTGACTTTTATTTGACGTTTTCGAAAACGGCCATGCACACATGCCTTTTAATAAAGGCGCATTTGACGTTTAAGAAGATAAACAAAACAAAATGGATGCGGAAAAAAATTTACCACAAAAATTCTTACTGAAAACATTCTTGGAACTGGTAGTAATAATTATTATTATCTTTATCAGGCAAAAGCAAATGTTTTAAAGAGAAAAGGGAAAAAATATTCGTGACCTCTATTTTATTACTGCACATCTGCAACACTCAACGCAAATGATGTTTTCGAATAGCTGACTTAAGCAAACAGCATTAACGAACACAATACTAATGCAGTAGAATTTGCGTTTGAGTTTTTAAACAAAAGACTTTTGCAGTTTGCATTTACGAACATTCTGGCCCTGCATTAATCGAACCAGCGGCTACAAAACAGTGCTAAGCCCTAGGAGTACTCAAAGGGCTTCTGAGAGGGATAAGGTTGGCCAGTTGCCCCACTCTGCGTCAGTTTCCGCGGCGGAAAAATCTAAAAGGACAAGCTAGCAGATCTCCGACGACACGAAGGCCAAACCCTCCCAAGTCACCGAAGAGAGAAACCAACAGTTTTCCATCGCGGAATTTGGTAACCCTCGGATCGGAGGCAATTAATCAATTGCCATTGATCATTGATAGAATTCAGAATCCTTGATGCGGTAAACGAAGCTATCGTCAAAAGCATGCCACCGCCTCTCTTCGGTAACCTCCAAACTATCAACGGATTCAAATTGATGACATGTGAAGACGGATACGCTCTCACTTGGCTTCAAGATTTTGTCAAGAACACAAAGCCCCCTGGGAAAATCTAATCAGCAAACGTGAGATCAACGAACTTAACCGACCTATGGCAAAACTTCTGCTTCGTGGTCCTGCAATTCCCAGAGGTCGCATCGAAAGGTATCTTCAATCCCTCAACACCGAACAACTTAGTCAAAACTGGGAGGTGGTTGACATAGGAGAGCAGACTAAAGAAGGCACAGAAGTGGTGGTCAGACTGACACACATGTATATACCTCTTCTAAAGAAAATTAGCTTCGAAGTGCGCGTCGAAATGAATCGATGCAAACTTAGGTTTAGTAGCCAATCCGAGAAAACAGGTAAATAAAAGAGGGGGAAGGGCGGTTTTATAAAAGTCTTTACAGATGGGACTAAACTGGAATGTGGAGTTGGAGCAGGATTCTATTCGGAAACAAACCCTAAACTTATCGAGCTCCTTTCGACTCCCGGACAACAGCAGTGTTTTTCAAGTTGAGGTTTTGGCAGTAGCCAAAGCAGCTGAATGGCTGTCAATGCTGGCGATACCACCAGCTGATTATACTTTCTTCATTGACAGCCAAGCAGCCATAAAAGCACTCTCTGCCATCGAAATAAAATCAAAACTCGTTTTCTGCTGCCGCGAAGAGCTCAAGGTTCTTGGCTCGTAGCACAACGTAAGGCTCTGCTGGGTTCCTGGCCATATAGGAATTCCAGGTAGCGAGAAAGCAGACAAGTTGGCACGAATTAGATCACCAATTGATCCAAACCTAGCAGAACCAAACATATATGCACCAATCTGCTCCTTCAAACACTGCGGCAAAGAAAATTCTTGAGAAAACAAATGTACAGTGGAACCTACTCGACTTCTGCACAAATACCAAACAAATTTGGCCGTGTTTAGACAAGGGGAAGACAAATAGGATCTTGACGCTAAATAATTAATCACTGTACTCTCTCGTAGGTACAGTTACTGGACACAATCTGCTGAAGTACCACATGAAAAAACTGAGGCTCAGCACGGATGATCTAAGCAGTGGTTGTGGCGATGAAGAAGCACATGAAGACTCTTTTCACTTCTTATGTCACTGCCAGGCACTTTTGGAATGAGAAATAAACACTTAGGAAACTACTTCTTCAATAACTTAGAAGAGCTCTTCAACTTAACTGGTGTGCAATTGTCGATAGCCTTTAGATGGCTAAATGGTCCATAAAACCTTATAGGTTAAATTATTATTAGGAGCCTCCAATCCTCCAGGGTATCACAAGGGATCTACATTGATCTTAGTGTGATAGGAACAAGATCCTATATCAGCCCAACAACCTAACCTAACCTAAGAACATTCTGCAAAAGCATTTTTGAAATAGAGCTTTTCTAAAACAGCCGTCTTTGACAAAGAAGGGCCTTTAATAATGTTTACAAAATTGCGATAAGCGCAGAAATAGGTCACAGAAATCAAAAGTCGAAATATTGAAAATATAGATCCCCACCATGTGTGAGACACCATCATACCCCACAAAACACTAAAGAAAGAGAGAAGAAAGCTTCAACTACACTTGCATTTTACACTTGCAGTAGAATTTTCGGAAACAGATGGGGTTCTAGCCTTATGATCATTAATTGGACGTATACAGGCATAGTAAGGACGAATGTTTGGTTTTATGGCCAGCCCTAGATAAAGCAAAAATCTTAGAACCACGGCTAAAATTCAAAGACTGTTGTGTATAGGTATAAAAATAGACATTCAAACAGACTTACTGGCTGAACAGAATGGTGACGCAGACGGAACCGGAGCCGGAGTTGGAATAGCTGTCAAAATATTGAATACACGCAAATTCAATGTTACGAACACAACGGAACGTAGCCGCATACGGAGCTGCAGCCGCAGACGGAAGAGTTCACCAACTCTTAACTTTTGACGTACGACACTTTTGACGTTTCAATTTGTTCAAAAAACAACTTTTTGGGTCGGAAAAAAATATTGTGGTTATTTGTATCGCGAAAAAAAATTATTTATTAAAAGGAAAATTATTGGAAACAAAAAATGTTAATTCTGAGCTTGTACACAATAATATTCTTTTGTTTTTCTTCAAAATACTTTCAAAGCTGTACAGCTCCATTGTGGACATGTTATAAAAATAACGTACGACACTTTTTGATAGCTCTTCCAGTTCCGTCTGCGGCTTCAGTTCCGTCATTCTATTCTGTTCAGCCAGTTATCATTTCCGCCGCACTTTAATTTAATCACTAGCCCTAGCGGATAGGCATCTTTACAAATGAATTCTGGACGGAAAACCGGGTCATAAACGCTAATCATGTTTCGGTCTCGGGTCAAGCATTTAAGCATAAAACTCGCCTCTCAACAAATCAGTAAAACCCACAAACTCCAGGTGAGGTGCTAGCAGATTAGGAGGCCCCCACATACGAAATAAGCAGTTTTTTTTGTTTTCTTTCGGAGGAATGCTTTACGCATCATAAGCAGGTATCCATATACCTTACCGTGTTCCGGACTCTCCGAGGGATGATTTCTACCTTGGCATACCAGCTGAACCTCCAAAACTGTCTCGATAATCACCCCACTAGGGACCACTTTCATATTACTTCCAGGGGGAATCCTTATTTCTTATTAATTAGCGAGTTCCATATCTTTCGCGGACTGGCTCTTCTCCCTTTGTGGTTTTCCGAATCTAGGTCAGGTACGTACTTATTCGCTCTTCGCTTTCAAGCATCTTCGAGATGATGTTCTCCAGACTTAATTCGCCGATGTTTCTTTGCAAGTCCTGCTGCAGGGCTTCCCATCTGCTGCACTCAAAGACAGTTTGGTAGACGTCATCTAAACTCGAGTCTCCCTACTGGCAGGAGGAGCTTCTCGCTTTGTCTCTCTTAAACAGGAAGGCGTTGAAGTACCCGTGCCTGCTCTGAGGAATTTGGTGACGTAAAAGTCCACTTCACCCTGTTTCCGATTTCCCATTTCAGCTATACGTCTCCGATGCGCTTTGCCGCCGCCGTTCAGCGCCCACTGATGCTTTTAGACTCCCATTCCCATTGTTCCTGGCAACTTCTGTTGTGTGAGTGCCTTTGCTTCCGCAATTGCCGCATCAGTTCCCACGATTTTCGTTTTCTATTTGTACATGTAATTTCGTTCTGCCGTGATAGAAGCTCTATTGGCGCTACTCCTGCAACTGCCAGGGCGACTGACTCCGACACCGTGCGGTAGGAGCTGGCCACTCCACGTCTCTATACCACTGCCATCTGTTTCCGATACTTTTCTTGTGGTAGTGCATCGGCTCAGATCTTACTTTCGTAGAATGGAGTGCGTTGTCGCCATCAGTAGTTTCCGCTTGCTTACCGATGGTCCGCCTGTGTTTGCCATAAATCTACTTAGCGCTCATAGTCCAAGATGGACTACAGCCTCAACCAACTGAATCTCGGATTGAAAACGTAACGGGCCAAAACTCAATGGAAAGTAGAATGGGAATCAGCTCATCTGATTTATGTAGAGGGTGTATTGATGAAGAAGGGGAGGAGGGCTCCTATTACTTCCATTGAGCGAATACCCCGGCTTAGCTTAAACCAAAAACGCAGCTCTTGGAGATTACTTTTTTGAAGATTTGGGTGATGACGCACGCCTCCTATCTGCCAATAAAGAACATCCTTATTAGTTATTAAGGTTATTAACATATGATAAAGGGAAGCCCTCGATACAACCAATATCTCCTCGTCGTACCACAAAAAAAAAAAACAATACTGTCGTGTTAACTGCAAATGACGTACCTACACATTTTTTTTTATTTTTTGCCATTTTTTTTAATAGTTAACTATTTTTAATAAAAAAAGGATGTTTTTCGATTGTTTTACTGCTCACAAATCGAGATATAGCTTTAGTTGTTAATAAATACCATCCCAAATATTTCAAACCTTAACTCAGAAAATCGACAAATGTTGGATACGTCATTTTCTCTTAACACGGCAGAACAGGGAAAAAAACACTGTTATCGGAAAGTTATTGAAAGTTTTTAGTTACCAAACAGACATAATATGTAGTGTATTCCAAAAAAAAGAACTGTTTTTCCTGTATATACCTACAAAAAAATCTAAAAGAAATTTTTGTTCGTGCAATCGCTCCCTCCTTTTACGAAAAAAAAGAAAGAAACTATTGGGATGGCGATGGACTGATCACGTAACCCTCGCTTCGTTGCATATGGCCCTTAAGACGCTTGGTGGGGAATCTTCGTAGTCTTTAGTGAATCACAAATAGCACTTGTTTTAAAAATGTTTGTATTTTGCAATCTAATATATTTTTTTTGTTAAACATTATTTTCAGGCCATCAAGGCAACTTTTAGGCAAACTCTTAACCAACTTTCTGCATTTTCTTTTTGAATTAACATGAAATCCGTTTTTTTTTTGACAGGGTGCTCATGTTTAAAAATATTTTCATTCCTACAAATTTAGTATAAACAAATCGTTAGCGCGACAGTCTAGATTCCAGACCCTAAAGTTTAGTGATTTACAACTCTATGTAGTATATTCGAACGAAAAACGTTCATAACCTGTTTTTTTTTAAGAATTTAAAAGCACTTATACTTATCTATCCTGCCATTAATTTCATCAACTGGACCTACTCTATACCATTTAAATGAGCCCTAAGCCAACAAAGAATTTACAAACAAAAATCGTGCTGGAACTGATGATTTTTGAGATTTTGTTTTGTCTAGGCCTGATTTAAATCTTTTACTATACTTTTGATTATTTAAGGCACATCAAATTTAAGAAAATTTAAAATTTAAAAGAAATACCGAAGTTTCAGAAATTTTTGTTGAATGTTAATTTTCCCTAAAATTGATTAATTGCAAAGTAACTGTTAACGGAATTGTCGAAAAAAAAAACTACATTTTAGTAACATGTTTACATTCTGAAATGACCAAAATATTTGATAGATTTGTCTAAACTTTTTCAACCTACAGAAATCTAATACAACATAGCTACACCGACACGTTTTAAGATGAACTAGAAATTGAAAAATCTTTTTACGTTGTGATACTTTTCAAACTTAGATATACGCTTTAAAAGCTCCATTTGCAGTTATTTTTCTCTTATCCTTGTTGTTGAGTCATGCGCAGAATAATACCAACCCATGAAAAAAGTACTGTCAGAAAAAAAAAATCCCAATTTACTCTTAAATTTATTTTTAAAACAGGATTTCTATGAATTGACCGATTTTGCAGTAAGTGCTTTGAGATACGTCCTTGAACTGCATTTATATATGTATGGCTTTTTTTTTTTGTGTTCTGTGAGATGTTTGTTCAAGATGCGCCAATTTTAAGTGGGAGTTCAAATTTTGGTTCTAAAATATTTCAAGTATTTGAAGTATTATTGTTGACAGACCAGACAGCAAAATAGTTGAAAGGGGGAGGAATCCACACAAATATTTGTTTTGAACAGACGAAATGTGAAACGTATACTTATACATATATGTATGAGTTATTTTTTTAATGTCGTGGATATTTAAAGTGCACTTATAAATCATTTCAAAATTCGATATTGGATTTGGAGTGTTTTGAATTTAAAATGAAATGATAAATTTGTTGATTAATTCGTGAATTATTATTTTATTATTAAAAAGTATAAGCAGTCAATATTGATGACACTTATTTTACTTTGAACCACTGCTATCGGGAAATCTGGTTTAAATTATAAAATACATTTTTGATTATCGTATCGGTTGATTTCATTATTTTTCGCGGTATAGGTAACTTCTTTGTTTATTGCAATACAAAAAAATATGTACAACAAAATTGTTAAGAATTTGAAGTTGGAATACATTTATATTTTTAATTTAAATTTTAAAATATAGATACGTACCTACTTGAAAATTTTAATATTAATAACTTTCTTTTTCAATGCTTTAAATATAGAAAAAATGTTCTTAACGGTAAAAAAAAGAAAATTTAATTTTCCATACTTAGGACTAATTGAAACCGAGATATAAATAGAAACTAAAATCCAAGTAGACCGTGACGTAATGGTTTATGCGTTGGACTGTCATGCCAGAGGTCTGGGGCTCAATACCAGACGCTTCCACCTTAAGTTTTTTTCCTAGCGCAATCAAGGCAATTGTAACTTGCTGAACAGAATGATGACCGAGACAGAACTAGAGCCGGAGCTGGAATAGCTGTCAAAATATTGACTACATGCAAATTCAATGTAATGAACACAACGGAACGTAGCCGCATACGGAGCTGCAGCCGTAGACGGAAGAGTTCACCAACTTTTAACTTTTGACGTATGACACTTTTGACGTTTCAATTTGTATGAAAAAAAAACAACTTTTCGGGTCGGAAAAAAGTATTGTGGTTATTTGTATCGCAAAAAAAATTATTTATTAAAAGGAAAATTATTGGAAACAAAAAATGTGAATTCTGAGCTTGTACAGTTCCGTCATTCTTTATACTACGTTTTCACCGCAAGTTAATCTCGTTTAGATTTCATAAATCCCAAATAGTGTTTTCACCAGAAAAAAAGATTACAAAATAGATTAATTTTGACAGAACCTTTTAAAATGAAGATGGTGGGTCATTTTTCTTATGAAGTGGAAGTGAGATGGCAAGTTTGCTTTAGCAGCTTGTATTGCGCTGAATAGGGGAATAGGTCTGTTCGAATTTTACCTATGAAGATTTAAATGAGATTTATTTTAAATCTTGATTTGAGGAGATTAAAATTTGTATGGTAAATCACGGGATTTGTGAAGAGATTTGTGGTAAATCTACCTAAATCTCGGTTTAGTGGTCGGTGAAAACGTAGTATTAGGCAGTAATGATTCGATTCAATGATTTAAAAATTTCCCAAGGTAAGAAAACAGGTAGATACAGAGGATTTTTTAAAATAAAATAAATTTGGTGGCACAACGGCCCATGAAGAACCAGGGCCTAGCGACTTACAACTCTCAACCATTCCTGTGTGCGTGTCTGCAGGAATGGAAGGGACCTACAGTTTATTGCCGAAGCCGAATGGCTAATGTGAGCGGCACTTTTCTATAACAAGAGATACTCTTGGAGAATTTGTCACTTCCTCGCAAGAGACAGTAGGCTGTAAAAAAAACTTATAGTGGAAGCGGCTGGTATTGAACCCAGATATCTTGCATGACAGTCCATCGCATTAACCATTACGCAACGGGCTACGTTGGATACTTGGATTTGGAGAAATGACAGAGCATCATTTCTTTAAGCAAAATGAATTTAAGCTGCAGAGCTTTCAATTATGTAGTAGGTAGTAGAAAAAGAAAAACTTCTTGGGAATTTACAAAGAAATATACATGTAGTATATTTACAAGTATAGCTATATATGAACAGAATAGCTGTCAAAATATTGAATACACACAAATTCAATGTTCTGAACACAAGAAAACGTAGCCGCAGACGGAAGAGTTCGCCAACTTTTAACTTTTCAGGTGCAGCACGTTTGACGTTTCAAATTGTATAAAGACAAAAACAACTGTTCGCGTCGGAAAAAAATATTCCTTATTTTTTTTTCTTTATTATATGGGGAGTGTCGCGCAAAAAATATTAATTAAAACGAAAAATATTGAAAATAAAAAATGTGAATTCTGACCTTGTACACAAGAATTATTGTTTTGTTTTCAAAGAAAAAAAATCAAACAATCACGCTAAAAATTTAATAAATCACCTACCGCCTTTTGCAATTGGTGAACACAGCTATATTTCTTATGGGCGTAGTGGAAAATGACTTTTCGTATGTAACTATATATATTCAGGTATATTTTTTGTTATAAAGATTAATTTGTACATCACAATTTTCAAAAATTTTGGAAAGTATTTGAGGTAGTCTGAATCTAGACTTGGAGTATGCTATCCATTTCAACTATTTTCAACTGGAACCGTTACGTTTCGAAATTCAAGTTCTCTTGTAGTAAAAATTTTGATAGGTATTAAAGAAATAAATGAGGCTTATCATTAGGAATGAATTGATATAGCAAAAAATACATATGAGCGACTGGAGAGAATTTGCTCCTATGAATCATGGTTGTAATTAAATGGAGCTGCAAATGAGGATATAAAGCAGGTACAGGTTTTTTTTTAATACAGTTAAATTATGGAAAAAGTTTACAAAGATAATTAAAAGAATTTAGTTTTGATTCTTTTGGTAACCACAAAATTTAGTTTGTAATATTTTGGAATGAAATCCCAATATCCCAATATGAAGCTGACGACTCTTATAATTTTTATTGCCGAAAAAAATTTTCATTTGAGCCCTACCTTCCATATAAATTGACCTTAATTATTTCAATGATTGCACTACCTTATCAATGATAATTGAAAAAATAAAAGATATTTCATCAACACGGTTGGGCCGAAATGAATTTTTTTTTGGTTAGATATATTAATTAAGCCAGAAGCTTTATGTTGGCATCAAAATAATCTTAGATTTTGCATCCTAAATGTCTTAAAATACATAGTTAAAATTTTTAATGATGAATTTCAATGAGAGCTATAACTGGCGCCTAAAACAACGGAACTTTTTTTGCATTAAGGCCCATCGCCCACTAGGCAACTTTTAGTTTCGCAACTTTTTGTTGCTCGGAGTTGCCGGCAACAGAGAGCAACAAAAGTTGCTTGCCATCGCCCACTAAGCAATGTCCGAGC
This sequence comes from Epistrophella euchroma, assembly GCA_947049315.1. Classification (NCBI taxonomy): domain Eukaryota; kingdom Metazoa; phylum Arthropoda; class Insecta; order Diptera; family Syrphidae; genus Epistrophella; species Epistrophella euchroma. The sequence continues at coordinate 56,505,759 of OX346246.1, read as the reverse complement.
AACTTTGTTGGACCTAGACTTTGACTTTTGTCACCATATTTTTTTTTTGTGATGGCTGCTTTCCGTTTGCCTGGCTATATATATTCGTAAGCTGGTAATGCGAAATAAATCAGTATTTATAATTATAAAATATTATATTATGTATTATTATAATGCAAATTATATAGGTAATTGATAATTATTTTAAAGAAAAATACCTACTCACATTGTTGAAAAAAAGGAAAGCACATTCCATTTCCAGAAATTGAGCAAAATGACAAAGGGTGAAAGGAAATGCACGCCATTTTGGCATCCATAATGACAAGCGGAAACGCCATTTTGATAAAAAATGCCGGCAACAAAAAGTTGCTGAGGTGAGCAACAAAAAGTTGCCTAGTGGGCGATGGGTCTAAATCTTATGAGCAAATAAAAATTTATTATACTAGCCCCCGTATCAATAAACAGAAAACAACGGAAGGATAAGACTAACACATAATATGTCAACTTGCAATTCATATTAATAAATATGTAATGGGCTGTGACATGGTAACAGCGAGCATATAATTTTAACTCGCCAAACTTGGCGTTTAAGGGATGGATAACTTCATAAAACACACATGCTTACATTTCATGATAACCGATTCAACTACAAGCATATTTTTCATCAATCAGTGCATGCGTGTGACACATTTATAAGAATACTTCCACGATTTGATGAAGGGTTGCCGTACTTTAGTGGTACAGACTGGAAAAATTATGATATGTTTATTAATAATTAAAGTTATCCAACGAACAAGTTGTCTATCCGTGTGCTAGCTAACACGTGTGTTAAGCAGGCAGTTACTTTTTATTAATAGGGCTGTAGGTATTTATTTTTCCAATCTCGGAGGGAATTGGATTTGGAATTGAGCGAAAAATCGACATCGGAGATAATCGACGCTATCACAGAAAAAAAAATGAATTTTCCATAAAAAAATATAGATAACAATTTCATGCCGGCAACACAGTTTTTCTCTGCGCTTAAGTTAAGCTCTAAACATTCTCGGCGCTTGGCTAAACCCGAAGGGGATTAGCTTTTGTTGCATAGTACAACATTTAAATTGACGAATCTGGATCCGCCCTTGGTTCAGGCAGTAAAACATTGTTGTACATAATTATGTTGATCTAAAAGCAACAAATAAATGTACCAATAAAAAAAACTTAAAACAAAATATTTAAATTTTACATACGTACTTAAATTTATTCGCACTACCAATCATAAATAAATTAACTCTACTCATAATTGAAGGAATCTGTTGACCTTTGAACTTAGTTAGAATAACATGAGCCTACAATATGATGATATTCTATTATAATATGTATAATAAAGTAACTGCGAATCGCTAATAAAAAAAAAAAACAGCAACTTCGAGAAATTCCTCCTTATAAGGACATCTGTGGGATAAGCCAAACCCTTAAGCAATTTACTAGGCTCCACATGGAATCTCATGTTTTTCCTAATAAGAAAACAAGTAGATAGAATGAGACATTTCAATCAGTTCGATTGTAAGCATTCCAAAAAAAAAAAAAACAGATGAAAAAAAAAAAAAAAACCGAACCAAAACCCTAAACATCGGTATTGCTATTCAAAAGAAACTATTCAGTCCGACAACGACAAAGAGAGATCCTTGTGGAGTAAATTAAATTTGCGAATCCTTATCCTTGGGGATACTTCACTTTTGCCAAAAGTAGGATAGAAAAGAATGTCAAAAGGTTTGTTGCTGCCTGCCGCTGCTGCTGCTCTGTCTATACTTTGTGGACCGATATTTTTTTCTCGTTAACAAGTAGGTGTATATATTCTACTCGTATACGTGATAGAATATCGTATATACACACTCTTATGGCTATAAATACAAACAAACAAAAAAAAACACATTTTGCGAATCATCCTTCTGGGAAAATGGACACAAAATAAAGCCGACATTATGCTGTGGGGGTAATGTCGAGGACATTTGGCTTGAGTCCTCGTAGATTTCCAATGAGGAAAATGTTTATGAAAGATAAGAGAAAATGTGCACAGCAATTGAAAGGATCATGAGCTTGTATATGATGGCAGAATTTCTAAGAAGCAATGTATATGTACATACGTATGTATGTATTTAGCTTATTTTTTGTTTTCTACATTTTGTATTTTTGAATAAAAAGAAAAAACTAAATGAAAGGGCAACATCCTTTAAAAAAAAAAAAAATATATAAACGTCAGTCTTTAGATAGTATACATAGTTGCTTCTCAAAAACTATCTTTGAAGTATTAAAAATGCTGTTTTATAAATGCAGCCATCTTGTGTTTTTAATCATTTTATATATTAAACGTTTCATTTTTTCAGTTTAGTATTTTGTCAAGGACCTTAATGTACTTGCTAATTGATGCTTTAAGTATTTATGAAGGATTTAAACGTACAAGGATTTTTACTTGCGATATATAGGTACTATATTCCGTCTGTCTGCCTGTGTGCTCGACTACAGCATAAACCCATCTGTCGATTTTATTTAAAGCTGGTATTTGTATAGTGTTTTTAGGACATTCCCCCCACACGATTTTTTTCATAAAATATTTGTATGAGAAGCGCATTCTTGGTAACTTTATATTTTAATTATAATTTTAATTTTTTTAAAAATTTGATAGGTACCTATATCAAAAATGGGTGAATGATTTTTTTCGAAGTTCAATTTTTAATTCAACAACTAAAAATTATGCACCTACCAATTTTTTTCCTAAAAATGCTTAAAAAAATTTATATATAAAAAATTAATAAAAAAAACCGCTTCTACGATTTTGAACTTGTTGTTTCTCAAAAACTAAGAATTTTTAAGATGGTGTACTATTTTTAGCTTTAAAATACAATTTAAAAAGAGTGTTTTACTAAATGAACTTCGAATTATGTTGTTTTTTAATAATTTTTCAATTTATTACCACACATTGTTCAATTTATTAGATATATATGTATGTATTAGATATATATGTATTAATATGTACATATTTAATTATTAATTATTAATTATATGTACTTATAATACACTCAATCTTTAAAATTCAAGAAGACTTTTACTTCAAGAGCAAGTTCATGCGATCCAGTCGTGCATTTTATTTTTGTTGGGTTAATAGGAAAATATTGTAACGTTTTACCACGGTTCGATATAAAACTTATTTCTTTTTAACTGTCAACCGTCAATTATTTCCTTTTTGAATTAAACACACTTTACTTCACTTCAAATATTTTATTAATCATCAACTCAATAGTATGCAACTTAAATTCACTTCCGGATACTTTTAACTTTGAACTTTACACTTTTTGTTCTTGGTTCTTTGTTTGTTCCGAAAGTAGTTAGGTGGTGATTTCATCGTTACAATATAAAAATTGAAGTATGACCGGATTCGAGTTAAAGTATGCGCATGTCTGGAGTCGAAGTAAGGGCCGCAACGCGACCGGTTGTGACCAGCGCAACCGTGCACAACAGTTTCCAAAATGGAAACAGTAACCGTAAATTATTTTTAATAATTTAACAAATTCCTGGATGGGATCCCTTTTGGGGAAGGGGGAATCCTTTCCTGGTGATCAGGAGTTACTACGCTCCAGCAACTTGTTATTGGGTTCGAGGCTACATTGCCAGAACTCAATTGAACACTGTGTGTCCCATTAATACGGACCTCCAGGCAGAATACAGTTGTTCCTGCCTAGCAACCGCTTCAACCAGTTAACAGGTTGACTAACGTTTTTATGGACGTTTCCTATGGAGATCTCCGGGCCACGCCAAGTAAAATTATATTGGCTAGCCACAAACTGACAGCCGACTTATAAAGATTCGCCAAACCTTAATCTTTTCAACATAAAAGAGTTGGAATAAGATCAAAGCTAGTTGTAAGTATGTATATACTGCGCGTGTAAAATCACCGCCTCAATTGGACAAGGGAGAGGGACGACCAACCTACAACAACGTGGCAATTGATAGCATCTCAAGAGCAGGGATGCTCATCCTGTAATATAGTGACATTAAATGTAATTCTTTTAAAGGTTTATCTGTTAAATGTTTCATATATAGTGAATATCTTATATAATAATTTCTTTGGTGCATACGAATTATCTTTTTTCTCATAATTAAATCTTTTCATTTCTTTTTACCGCCACCAAGTGACGATTTCATTTTAAAGCAACTATTAGGAGTGAATTTATGTAAAAAGTAATGAAATATGTATTTGTTTTTTCATTAAATGCATCTCAAAAAATAATTGTAAAGAGCCTTCTCGCTCTAAAGAGTTTCCTTTCATTTTGCGAAATAATTTCTTTTTTATTAATAGTCATTTCATTAACATGAATATCATAACATAGAGCGTATTCGCTCTATAAAACGAAATTTTGTACCTATGTGTATGTAATCCCAGGCGTTTTTAGTTTGTAAGGTATTTTTTAGGTATTTGTAAATATATTTGACAACCGTCTAAAGCAAATTTATATAATGCTTATGAGCAAGAGCAGACACAATATATTTGACATATATAATAATTGACCGCCACGAGGCTGAACATAAAAAGTAACTGAAAAAGAAGGCAATACATTATAGCCACTTTTGTAAAACCAATGCAATTGTTAGAATACGACAAATATTGTAACCGAAAATTTAAGTCTCAATAAAATTCAATTCAAAATATGCGCGTGTCTGCAGGAATGGAGGGGACCTATAGTTTATTGCCAAATCCGAACGGCACTTTTCTATGACAGGATTTGTCACTTCCTCGCAAGAGGTAGTAGCCCTGATTTTTTTTTTGTTTTTAGGTGGCAGAGGCTGGGAATCGCATAGACTTCTGGCGTGACAGTCAAACGCATTAACCATTATTCCTATTTAAAACATTTTTTATCAGAGTTATTTCGAAAAGGGGGGAGGGTCGGGGGAGTGTTTTTGGATATTATGTCTATTTGATGTGTATTTTAAGAAAAACAGGATTTTGAAGCCGTTGAGATAATTGGTATCGAAATCAGAATAAAGTTTTGAATTTTTGAAATTTTTGGGGAAACGAAAAAAAGCTTTAATAGTTTTTGTTTGGTTTTAGTTTAAGCCCACAGTTATTAGTATTTTTGGATACAATTTTAGAATATTACACACAAAACAAGGTTTGATTTGGAACAACTTTGCGATTTTCGATTTTTGAAAAAGGGGCCTAATGGAATTTTTACAAAGTTCAAAAACTTGGTTTTTTTTTAAAGTTTGTTTTCGGGGTTATAGTATGCATCTTATTCATAAACAAAAAATGGTTATTTCAGCTCTCGTGTTCAGAGAAACTACACCATGGAATAACAATTTTCCGGACTCAAATGGAGCAGTAAGCAATTGCCTTTATTTTGATTTCGGAAAATTCTTATTCCATGGTGTAGTTTCCCTAAACACGAGAGCTGAAATAACCAATTTTTGTTTATGAATAAGGCAGTTAAAAAAAAAAAAAAATATTGGAGAGTCGTATTTTGCATTTTTTAAAACAACTTTGAGGTCCTATCTTTAAAAATACAATTTATAAATTTTTAATTTTTTTGAAAACAATGTTCAGAACACTTTTTTGAACCAGAGAAAAAATTTTATAAAAAATTTAATTTCGAAAAAGGGGGGCTAGACTTGTTTTCGAATTTTGCCCATAACTTACGAAATTTTGAACATAGAGGTCCAAAATGTTGGAACAATGTTCAGAACAACTTGAGCAGCCTAGGACAACTTCCAAAATTTCGATTTTCGAAAACAGGGGGGGGCTAGGTAAAAAATTGTTTTTGGGAACTGAAACGCCATTTTTGAATGTTTTTCCAAAAAAAAATTCGAACATGCGGAACAAATCGGGAAAAACACGGAACAACTTTCAAAAATAAAATAATTTAAAAAGAGGGGCTAACTTCACACACTCTAAAAAAAATCATATGAAGAAAATCGGTTGATGCAATGTCAGAAAAACCAAGCGTACCCAAAATATGTTTACGGGTGGAGGGTCCTGGCCCTGAGGAGCCGCATAGACAGTTCTTTTATAAAGAGAAATATTGTTGAAAATCGGCTTTTTGGAAGTTACCTATCCAACAAATAAAGCAATGTTCGAATTGTGTAAAACTTCAGAATAAAGCCAATCTCATATAAATTTATAGTTGAAGGAAACAATAAAGTTCCTATATATAATTTGATCTCATTCTTACAAAATTTCGCTTTCAACTACTATATTTAATTATTTCCTTTCGCTTTCTTGTTCCATACATTTAATATTTCAATTTGTAGTTTAAAGTAACCCAATTTTCTCCAAAAATTTAAAACTAAACAAATATTAAAAATACAATGCTATAGGAATGTAGATTTGTATGTATACATATTTTCTTAAGTCAAAGGTAAATACTCTTCGTTTTCATTTAATCAACTCATTCTTTGTAAATGTAATTGGAATCGAAAAAAGCTATTATGTACATTGAATCGATTTTTTGCAATTATACGAGTAAGTTCTAATCGTAACCATACAAAAGTAACTTCCTATATTCCTTTAACGAACATAATTGCACATCTCAGATTTTGTGTTTATGGGCGTTGTTGCAACTCGAGGCAGCAATATAATACGAATTAACTACTTCTATACGCCTTCTTCTATTACCTTCTATACATTCGTTGTTACAGCAGAAACTGAAGCAAACTTTGTTCATATACAAAAACCCATTTAGAATACGAAAAAATATCTTCTGTATTGTTACATTAGCTCACAAAGCCATGGCCATCTTTGTAAATGGGCAAAGAACTATAGAATTATAGTGGGATATGTTGAAAATATCACAGGAAAATTTGAAATTACTTCAATATTTAATATCACAGTCGAAAGATGTGGCACTTAATTGGCCAACATGGGACATAATGTCCTAAGTTCCCTTTCACACGTAGATACTAGTTGCTGGTGATTTTTTTGACGTTTTCTTTAAGCACAGGCTCGCACATGCAACTAAACAGTTTGGTTTCGATTTTGAGCACAATGGACTTATATGGGAGTGCGCGCTGGTTTATGTGCGCGGACTCTCATATAATCCTATAGTACTCAAAATCGAAACCAAACTGTTTAGTTGCATGTGCGCGCCTGGCCTAAATCTCCTTAACAATCTCTTGTACCTTTTACACGCAAGCAACTAAAACCCGGAGATTTTCTTTATTTTCCTTTTAAACTACCTTGGTTGAACGCACACAAACGTAGTGTGAAGAGAAACGTCAAAAAAATCTCCTGAATTTGTTGACCGGGGAGATTTAATTTCCCCCTCTTTCTTCTTGCCCTTCTCGCCTATGAACTAATTGTTGCCGGCAACTCAGTTGCCCTGTGTGAAAGGGGACTAATATCTCACTGAAACAAGAGTGGTACGTCGTGCATTTTTTCGCCTTGAACGAAAAATTTCAAGGATACAAGGAGCCTTAAGCACTGGCTCACTTGGTCAATTGTATGGAGATGGCCCTGCTTCTATTATAATGGTATACTATAACAACTTTGCCTTGCAACACAAACAAGATGTTTACAAGAGTTTCGGCCGATTTTATTCGATTTACAACTAATGGTAATTAGAAATGGTCGATGGCCCATTTCCTGGTTATGGGCCGTCAATTGTCTTATCGTTGTGAATATTTTTGTTGGAGCTGATTTTTCTTCAAATAGTATACGTCCAATTCCATTTATATAAATGTATGTAGGTTGTTTGGTTCTTTTGACAAAGGGCGCAACACAACTTGACATTTGATCCAATAAAACCACTTTTGTAATAAATTTGATATCAATTATGTATGTACAATGTAACCAAAAGGTAACCATCAAGTAAACTAATTATTATAAGGTCAATTTGTTTAGTGACGAAAATAATAGTAAGTTTAATGTAATTGCGTTCATTGATTCCGATATTTTGGTTGTATTGATTTTGACTTTTATTTTGCCACACAAAAGACTGTCTTGCTGAAAGATAATTATGTTTTAGTATTTTAAAATTAAATACATTATGTTGATGACCCATAGTAGATATGTTTGCTAGGTGAAAAAAAGGATGATAATTCATCGGTGGTGTTCTTGCACGAGCAGACGAGTTTGGCAGGGATGCAGATATGCGAAATGGCTGTGTATAGTTCTTTTCTGCCTACGCTATCATAAGCGACTTTGAAATCGATAAATATAAGATAAGATAATGATTTATACGAGTGACAAAATGTCATTAAACTGGTCATTTTATACCAATTAACTGTCATAAAACCGGATTATGTCAATCTATTGGTATAAAATGACAAATTTAATGACATTTTCCCACTCGTGTAAATCCGGCATTGGGCGATCACACAGTATTGCTGATAGGTTGGTCAGAGCATCTCCTTTCTTCTGGATAGGGCACACTATATCGAGGTTCCATTCATAGGGCATAGTTTCCTCCAACAAAATTTCGGAGATAAGTTGGTGTATATCTACTCTCTAACAAGTCATCCCCCCCTTGCTTTGAACAGTTCGGTTGGCAGGCCATACGCACCAGCAACCTTGTACGATTTAAGCTTGGAAACCGCTATCCGCACTTTGTTTAGGTCGGGTGGACGGAAATGTTCGCCATCATCGTTCAAGTTGAATGGATTGTTCTGTCTAAATGCGGTATTTTGGACATCTTCGCCGTTTAGCAGTCTATAAAAGTGTTGTTTCATCCAGATCCTCAGCATCGACTGTGTGTCTACCACCATATTCCCACTCTCGTCTCGGCAGGCTTCCGTTCTGGCCTTGTAGCCCTAGGTAGATTTCCCCACCCTCCGGCAGAACTTTTGAACATCCCTCCGGCCGCTACAGTCCTCAATAAACTCTAAAGCCCGCTTTCTCATGCTCTCTTTTTTTCTCCTGAGAAGTCGGCATTCCTCCCTTCATTTTTGTCCGCAGAGCTTCCGGGCTGCTCTGCCAGCAGCTCTGATTCTAGTCTGCAGCATTAATTGGTAGGCCGCATTCTTTGCTGCATGCGCCAGCCTGCACTCTTCATCGAACCAGGGGTTCCGTTGTGGCGGCCTAATAAAACCCAGCACCCCAGTGGCGACGGTCCTGAAGTCCAAGACTTCTTGCCTAAGTCTTCCCCTTACCACAAAACAACAACCAAAGAGCCGCTTACCCTGCTCTTTTCAGCATTCGCCAGAGTAAGTATCACACGATTTCACCCTTCGTATGCCCTTTATTCCATCGCACTTCCTGCATGGATGTTACATCAGCCATCAGCCTATCTAGGCTCTCCACTAGTTGTTCGACTGCTACTCGGAAATTTTGGCATTCAAAAATTAAATTTTTCAGAAAATTGGTAAAAGTATGAAATGTTTTGTTTTCAAAGTCAGAATTTCTACCACTTAGAATTTGGTAAACGTAAGCCCCTTAACTGGTCCATTTTAATTATCAGACGATATCCGTCCGCCATTTTCGGATTCCCCTAACAATGACAGATGATCGCGTTGAGAAAACACCGTATCTTAACACCATTTCGCAAAAACTCCAGATAATTTGTAGAATTCAGCGTGGGTGGTAGTTTTTGAAGGGGCTGATTACACAAGAACTGTCTCTTTAAATAGCGATTTTTTAAAAATCTATGTATGAAAGTTGTAAAAATTAAAAAAAAAACTCGTAGCCATCCAAGCTCCGCATCTGACGCTGATGATTATAGAATTAGTTGTTACAGCTTCCAGTTTTGATATTACCTACAGTTTTGATATTGCTCTACTTAAAGTGCAGAAAGAGTTAAGGATTTGAAAGTGAGAAAAATTCAGCGTTGCCACCCGAAAAAAAATTAACGTGAAACATTTTCCGAAAAAGCGTGCCATATGAAAAAAAAACAACAATTCGTCTATTTTTTTTTTAAAGAAAACTCAATATTATTACGGGTGACTGTTAACTTAGAGATAGGAAATCATTTTCTCTATTCGTGCATTGTCCAAAATATATATTTTTTGTCAACTTTTTACGGAATTCGGACCAATTTTTATTAAATTTTGTCGAAATTTTCTTCATTTTATGTAAAATTAGAAATAAAAAAAAACGTGTCACGGGGAAATAAACGTGTCAAAAAAGCACTATCGTCCCACTTCGGCAACGATACTTTTACTTAGTTAACGTCAACTAGTTGAGTGGTGATGTAAAAAGTTCCAAAATCGATATGATATTATGTTAGTATTAAAAACAGCAATAATTAAGGTCTAATAGCACTTTCTGACTTTAGTTTCTGCTCTCAATGTTCTGAAACTGTTTTTTTTTTTTTTAAATAAATACAAAAAATTAATACATGTATCACATCCATACAAGCATATTATGTATAAGTATTAACTAATACATTTTCATCTCGCATCAGAAAAAGTTTGAAAAGAAAAGAAAGCATCCCATTCCCATATGATATTTAACTTTTCAATGTCATTCTCATTACTCTTCCAAAAGTTTCTCTCTGTCAGAAGCTAAACAACATATGTGACACAAATTCAAAATGTCTTTTGGATGGAAACGCAATAAAACCCACGAACACAATGCACGTTCCTACATATAAGTATAATAACGAAAAGGGCAACAATGAAGTTGAAAACTTTTCGGATGACTGTTAACACAAGGAATCAGTTTAATCAAATCATACAAAAAAAAAAAAAACTTTTACAAGAAAAGATTGTATAGGAGAGGAATTTCAAGCACCTACATATCTATGCGTTTTTTTCCTATAGGAGCCAACAATATTGTTATCATCCAGAGAAACGAAAATGTTTGAAGGTTTCTACATATTTTGTATGTGTTAGTTATGATTAATTTGAAGAACTTGTTCTTTGTTTATTCAGTGAGTGTTGGAAATGTGAATTCCTTGTAAATTAATTAAACTCGTGTTTGAAAGTATTATAAAATATCTATCTACATATGGCTGAAAGAAGACACGCAGGAAATGCGAACTGTGCATTGCAATGGAGCACGATTTCGTCTTTTAAAGTCAGGAGAGGATAAAACTCCTTGTAAAATAATGATTTTTTATTAGAATGATAATTAATTTTAGTTAAATGGATATAAACAAAGTTTAAGATACCGAACGCAAAACAAAAATTAAAACAAAACAATGATTTCTTTTAATATGTCTGCTGCTTTTTCCAGTTCAAGGATAGGTATATGAGGATTATAGATACCTATAACATGAATGTGGATAAACATTTTCAAAGACAAATTGGAAATGCCAATTTATAGTAAATAGTACGTCCAGCCCTCGAATATCGAGTGCCAATTAAATACATTGGCACAAAATTTTAAACATTGCTCGTTTAAGGAATAAAACCGGCTCTAGTTAAAATAGTCGTTTAGTTTAGATCACTTGTCTAACTATTTCCTAATTTTAAACAAGTTAAACAACTCTTCTAACTAAAGTGGATTCCGCTACGTAACGTAAGCAAATTTAGATTGAACAACCCCCGAATCTGACATTTTGAGGATATAAAACTCACACAGCCATACAAAAATTAAAATTAACAAAAGCAAAACATTTTTTTTCAAAAATTTATAAAATAGGTACAAATATGTGTATATAGTAGATAGTGATTGGTGTAATAATTATTTTTATGCTTCACATGAATGGAGAAAAAATTCTGTTTTGAAATATAAAAAAAAAAAAAACTATTGCACTTCCTTGGATTTGTAGTTTTGTGTGTTCTGTTCTTCGCCGCTGTAGTATTCATTGAAAAGTTCGAATTATCTGAGCACTTAAAATGGTTTGGGCAGTATTTTACAATGTTGTTACCTTTTTATAAACCTGAAAATCTTCAAAACTAAACAAAAATAACTTGGGAAAATATTTCGGTTCAATTTGTTTGTTGTGAAATGGAAATTGCCAACTAGATAAAGATTGGAATGTAGATTTTTTTTTGACAGTTTGTAGATGTTGTTTCGGTTATTCTAATGAAGTTGAAGTGAGGCAGAAAATTTCATGTGTGTCCACTTTCCAATGAATGCATTCAGTGTGAAAAAATATAGGCCAGTTCGCGTTTTAAAACTATTGGACCTATTATGATTTAACAAGATTTATTTCAAATCTTCGAGATTTAAGAAATAAATGTGTATGGTTAATCTTCAGGATTTGAAGTAGATTTAAGGTAAATCTACCTAAATCTCGATCTTGTGGTCGGCGGAAACGTAGTATAAAAAAACCTTAACCGAACCAAGCCGACAATACCCAACTAATTGTATTTTTTGTAGGTATTTCGTGACGATTCTCCGCTGAAGCTAATCCGTGGACGATTAACAACCACCCCATATTCCTTTGCAAATATTCTTTCTCTTTCACTTCCTTCCAATAGGGGGATTAGCATGGTTGACAGCATGGCTTGGCCCCCACTGGTGTTTGATCATTAGCAGGGTTCACATAGATAAGCATATTTAAAAACATGGCTTGATCGTTTAAACGCAAAAACAACGATTTTGTTTGGTTCTCAAAATATTTTGGAAATTTTGTTGCTCCTCGCGAAAATTGTGCCTACAGGAGTTCTTTACTTTAAGTGCCTGTTTACATTGGATTTTTAATGAAGCATATTTTCATTCATTACTATGTTCCCTGTGTTTACATTATAAAGAAAAAATCCTTTCATTTCAATCTACTCTTCCCTATCTCACACCCTTAAAGTCAATGGGCCTTACCAATAATCAATCGCTAAACACGCGTTTAGATAAACACAACGTTAAACTTTAAAGATGAGTTAATTCTTGTGCTTACCAATAACCAAATTAAACACGCCTTTTACTAATTAGCGCTCTATTACTATATCTACTACATTTATTGTCAGATAGACAGCTGTAGAAATGACATTTGTGCAGTCTTCGGCTTTTTCTTTTGAACGTGGTCGTTTTTTCTTGTGGTGGTGGTGATTTTTCTTTTGGTGGTGGTGATTTTGCTTCTGGCAGTGGTGCTGTGTTTTCTCTGCATAAAAGTAATATTAAATGTTAAAAGATATGTTAATTTTTTTAGGAAAAAAATTACTTTTCAGTTGAATAAATTGCATCACAGTCAAATTCAGCAAAATCCTCCAAAAAATCAATTGTGGATATCCCCGCTATTTGGTAGTCAATCTCAGAAGGTTCTTTGGGGGGTGTTCCACCACCAGTTTCCTTCTGAGAACGACTAATGATGGATTTACATGTATCTTCATCTGCAAACATCAAGAAAAGTAGAGCAAGAAGATACATGTAAATCCACCATAAATGCACTGAGATTACTCCGAGCCTTCGTTTTCATTCTGTTGTATTGGTCTCTTATTTGTTTTGCGGTGAGACTATACCCGCTAGCTTTGAAAACATTTTCCACATTTTCCCAAGCCTCAAACTTTGATTTCAGGGATTTGCCGTCATTCAGCTTACAGTCGATAATGGTTGAATAGGGGCTCACTGACTCTAACAGTAACTCCCTCATTGCTGGTGTCCAGTTAGAGGAACGGCTTCTTTTTGCAGCCATTTCAAATTTTTAACCCCGAAATTAAAATTTTCAAATAATTATGCAAAAGTTATTAATCCAATTTATTTTACTCACCTTATTTAATGAAAAGCGCAAAAACTTCAAGCCAAAACAAATAACAAACCTCAAGCAAAAATAGTTTTTTCTCTTTAACTATGTATTTCAGCTGTCAGAAAGACAGCACAAACAACGCGTTTACACTTAGCACGAGGTTAAACACGAGTTTCTTCACTTTAAAATTTAAGGTGACGTTTTGTGTTAAGCTGACTATTAAATTGATTGTTGGTATGGTTTTTAATTTAGATTTCACTTAAATATTTAAGTCATCTCTAAATTTGGTTATTGGTAAGGCCCAATATGTACATATCTCTCACCCACATAAAAAAAAACATCTTTATTTTGAATCCGAGAATATTTATTGAAACTGGTGCGTCGTCATAATTTGGGTGGAATCTACCCTTCTCTTTTTCACACATATAAAATCTACCTATCTCACTGGTAAAAATCCAATGTAAACTGACTAACTTGTGTCCCACTCTTAATTTTATTGCATTTCATTATTATAATTTTCTGAACGCTACCAACTGATATTCCAATAATATTTCCAGTAGTGCTGGAAAATTGGTTAGTTGGTGGGTGGAAAAATCGAAACGTCACATTTAGATCAAAACAAATAAAAACAAAATTTACATATTCAAATTACCAATGTACTTACATTTTTCTTTTGTTTTATTCCTTTGATTCATATAAAAAAAGATTTTTATTCATTTGTATTGGGCCTTACCAATAATCAATCGCTAAACACGCGTTTAGATAAACACAACGTTAAACTTTAAAGAAGAGTTAATTCTTGTGCTTACCAATAACCAAATTAAACACGCCTTTTACTAATTAGCGCTCTATTACTAAATCTACTACATTTATTGTCAGATAGACAGCTGTAGAAATGACATTTGTGTTTTTGTTATTGTGAAAGGTAAAAGATATATTTTGTTAGATCGATTTCTTTTACATAAATAAAAATGAGTACAGACGAGGATATAGTAGAAGATTTAAACATTTTGGACGAAGTATCTTTAGCTCGTAGAACCAAAATATATAAAAAGAGAATCGATCCCTTCTCTGAATACAACGACACAGTTTTTTTCCGCCACTTTAGGTAAGCCCTTTTTGTTGCAGTAATCGCAGAGCTGATTGCCCTTACCGCTATTCAAGCCAAAACAAATAACAAACCTCTTTTTCCATGTCCATTCAATACTGGAAATTTTTTGAATAATGCTCTGTTTGGTTTAAAAAAAAGCAGGTTTTTTATGTATGTGTTAGAGGAGTCCGATCCGAAGTGGTGGAGTAGATACTTCACAATTGATATTTTCTGTAATGAAAAGTGTTAGCTGAAACACATCCAAGTTTTAAGGTTGGAATCTTTCTCGCAGATCTGTGGGAAAAAAGTGCAGTAAGAGTGCATATGTATGTACTTATATTGATATACCCCGAGTTTTCTTCGGCTGAATTAATTTCATGGTTGGTGCGATAAATTTGACGTCCACGATGACGAGGGACTCGATCAGTTCTCAGCTCAACATCCAGTTGATCAGCACAATTTTTTGCACATTGCCAGACGTTATTAAAACCAGCATCCATATTCTCCCGGCGACTAAGCAAGAACAGAAATTGTGATCTTTACCTTCATAGCGCTGCTATTAAGATCGAGCGCTGTCGTTTGCAGTAATTCGCTCAGAGGTTGGGTAAAGAGATAATACATCACACACAATACTGACACAATGAATTGTGTTTTACATAAAGTTGTACAAAGTAAAGAAGCATTGCTAGCTGTGCTCGGGTCATGCCACTGCAAAATTGTTTCCAGAGTTTGCACAATCTTACCGATGTTTACAGAAAATTTGATTACACCTTCATGCCGCTCTACCAACCTGGTCTCACAAATCAAAATCAATGTGAGTGCACACTCCAAGGTGCTCATAAGGACAGTTGAGAAAGCAATTACCATTTTCATTACTGTTTCAGCAGCGTCTCGAACAGCGGATACTTTGGAACTTAGAATTATTCAGCTTGTGGCCTCCTTCTGGATCTCCGTGACAGCACTTCTAACTTCGGAAAGCACAACGGCACATCCGTCAGTTCATATTCCCACACACAGTTCGAGTGGAAGTTTCAGCCCCTTCTTTAGCTGGGACAAAATAATTTGGCCAATGGCTTCGCCAGTTAAGGTTTTTTTTTTATAAGGACAACAACAGTTAAGGACAACTCCCTAGATGTCGAAGTTCTATTTAACTTCGCTTTGGCAATAACAATTCTTATGGTTTCTCTCCAGTCTTAATCATCGGCGTATTCTTCACCAGTTAAAAGTTAAAACATTAGCTATTTCCTCAAACGCATCCACGAAAGTGACAAAATCCTTCGGTTAGTTCTATTTGTGTTTGGGTTAATTCCATTTGTATTTGGGTTTATTGTATTTGTATTTTTATTTGCGCTTGGAATAATTCTATTTGCGTTTGGGTTAGTTTAATTTGCGTTAAGGTTAAATACATTTGAGTTTGGGTTAATTCTATTGGCGATTGGGTTAAATCTATTAGCGTTTAGGTTGATTCCATAGTGGTTGTGAGAAAACTGTTTTTTAGGTTTTCTGAAAAATTTTGCATGATTTTTGAGAAAATTGCCTCATTTCCGAGCTATTTACGAATAGCTTCTTAATAGGCGAACAGCATAGTTTGTGCGATCCAGTCGTGCATATTTTATGAATCTTTATAATAGAAGTTATTTTGATGTAGGTACATATGTATGAGTATGATACATATTTTAATTAATAATTTCCAAGCTTTAAAAATCGCCAAACATAATATATAATTCCTCAAGTGAAATTTTTACACTTAAAGTCCTTTATTTTGAAGAATTTGAAAAATTATAAAGCAAAAATCACACCTTCCATTCTTCTGTATTTAATGCTTTTCAATTTCTTTCCCTCTTCAACTTGTCCATCAAACATTTAAGCGCTCAAGCGTCACAACTTCGAACCTTTTTTGTTTATTTTGTCTTTAAATAAACCTGTTGACATGTCAAAAGTCGACAGCTTCATTGAATATGTGTAAACAGTAAATAAGCTCCTTGTATAAGGACATTAGAAATATTTAAATGTAAATAATAAATTACTTTATATTCCCGTTAAGGAAAGGAAAACTGTGATAAGTTCTTTTTTTTTTTTTTTGTAATGCCCCGTTAGCTTTCTCCCTATCTGACTTAAATAAATGATCTGCATTGCAGTAAACTAGGGAAGAAACATATCAGAACGTACCCTGGCGTTCGTCGTCGCCGTCTGTGTTGTAACTAAAGAGAAGGGTTCTACCTACCAAAAGGAGCTAAAAAGTTACGTATACCTATATGAATTTTTAATGTAAAATAGTTTCGAATAGAAAATCTAAATCTTCTCCATGAATATATTTTGAATAACTTTCATGATGTTTCATGTTATTAACATTCCAAAGTTGCATCTTGTACATATACATATTTTGTTTTGAAATTTTCAAAATGTAGCCTACATCTGAAACTTCGTCTGGTTCCTAAATAATTTTCTTTTTACTTTTGGTCTCTACTTTGTTATGGTTTTAGCTTAGTTGTTATCCATGAGCTTAATTATTCAACGAGTACCTATTTATTTTTATTAAGTAGACAACAATGCTTTTGGGGAATATTTTAACATTATGTTGTTAAAAAGGTCGATCTATGCATATTTAATGCTTAGAAACGTACTATATTCCTTCTTGTACATTTCATTAACATTGGTTGAACTCTAAAATTAGACGCATAAGCATTAGTTAAAGTTCCTCGACAAAATGTTTTAATATTTTGTTTGTTTTTAATTTGTACTAGCCGTAAGGTAATGGTTAGTGCGATGGACTGTCATGCCGGATACCCAGCACCGCCACTTAATAATTAAAAAAAAAATAAAAACGACTACTGTCTCTTGCGAGGAATTGACAAAACCTCCAAGAGAATCTATCTCTAGTCATAGGATCCCTTCGGATTCGGCAATAAACTGTAGGTCACTTCCATTCCTGCAGACAGAAATGGTTGAGAGTTGTAAGTCACTAGGCCCTATGTCTTCGTGATCTGTTGTGCCATCAAATTTATTTAGTTTTTGTTTTTAATTAATTTAATTAATCATATAATAAAACGGCAAACACGATTTTTGTGGTACAAGTTACGCGGTCTATAAAAGCCAAAGGCATACATATAAATTATACATCGTTCGAAAGGTGTTTTTGCACAGAAGTGCAGAATATAAAAATTTATTAATCATTTGTACCACAAAAACTAATAAATAATAAAACAAAATTTCACAATAGGTGCGAGCGAGAGCCAGAGCGAGAGGCGAGACCGAGTATTTATTCACGACACTTTAAAATTCACGAAAAATTATTATTATGAATTGAAATTGCCGGTTTATTATATGATTACCTTGATAATTATGTACTTACATTTTTCTACTGTTTTGTTCCTTTTTCTTTAATAGAAAATCTAAATCATTCATTTGATCATACCTTTTTATTCCTTTGCATTTTGTTCTTATTGGGCCTTACCAATAATCAATCACTAAACACGCGTTTAGATAAACACAAGGTTAAACTTTAAAGATGAGTTAATTCTTGTGCTTACCAATAACCAAATTAAACACGCCTTTTACTAATTAGCGCTCTATTACTAAATCTACTACATTTATTGTCAGATAGACAGATGTAGAAATGACATTTGTGTTTTTGTTATTGTGAAAGGTAAAAGATATATTTTGTTTTAACGATTTCTTTTACATAAATAAAAATGAGTACAGACGAGGATATAGTAGAAGATTTAAACATTTTGGACGAAGTATCTTTAGCTCATAGAACCAAAATATATAAAAACAGAATCGATCCCTTCTCAGAATACAACGACACAGTTTTTTTTCCGCCACTTTAGGTAAGCCCTTTTTGTTGCAGTAATCGTGCTAAAATAAAACTTATTTAATAATATTAATTTAAGGTTTGATAAGTTTGATAATGACAGCATAAACAACGCGTTTACACTTAGTCACGAGGTTAAACATGAGTTTCTTCACTTTAAAATTTAAGGTGACGTTTTGTGTTAAGCTGACTATTAAATTGATTATTGGTATGGTTTTTAATTTAGAGTCCACTTAAATATTTAAGTCATCTAAGTCATTTAAGTCAAAAAGCAAAAAAAGAGCAAAAGTGAGCAGAAGATGGCGGTGGGAATATTAATAAAGACAAAATTAATTAGTCGCAAAATAAAAACACTTATTTGCTCGCCATTTTCGGTATTTTATTTATTTATCTACACAATTAATATATATAAATACAAATACAGATACGCTCGGTGTCCTGTTCTCAATTGTCAAAATGAAAATCGCCGTCTCGTCGCGTCTTTTTTTCAATTTTTCGAAATCATGGCGTGACGGGACGACGAGAAACGCTTTATTGTGAATACTCTGGTATATTCTCATTGCTTGATATTGGTTTGACAGCTACGACGAGCTCTCGTCACGTTCACGTCTCGTTTGCTCGTCGCATTGTGAAACAGGCTTAAGGGTGGGACACAAGTCTGCTGCGACACATTGAATTTTCTTGGATTGATCTGTTAGTGTCTGTTTACATTGGATTTTTAGTGAACGGCGCAACCAGTGAGATGGGTAGATTTTATATGTGTAAAAAAGAGAAGGGTAGATTCCACCCAAATTATGCCGATGCAGCAGTTTCAATAAATATTCTCGGATTAAGCATGAAGATTTTTTTGTGTGAGTGAAAGATACATGGATTTTAAGGGTGGAATGTGTGAGATAGGAAAGGGTAGATTGATATGAATATATTTTTCCTTTATAATGTAAACACGGGGAACATGGTAATGAATTGTGCTTCATTAAATATCCAAAGTAAACAGGCACTTAAACTAAAGAACTTAAGAACTGTAGGCACAATTTTCGCGTGGAGCAAGAACATAGAAAGTTTTCAAAATATTTTGAAAACCAAACAAAACTATTGTCAAGCCGTTGGTTTTGCGATGATCAAGCCATGCTGTCAAATATGCTAATCCATGTGAACCCCCCTATTGGAAGGAAGTGAGAGAGAGAATATTTGTAAAAAAAAAAAATGGGGAGGTTGTTCATCGTCCACGGATGCACGGATGAGCTTTAGTGGAGAATCGTCACGGAATACTTACAAAAAAGAGAAAAAAAAAACAAGAACCACAAAACAATTCAATATTATTGTGCATGTGTTTGAATAGGTAAAAGTGGGAGCGAGACAGAATACAAAGTCAGTGGAGTTGAATTGGCTGTTCGCAGCGTCGCATTGGTAAAATCGTCGTGTATAACAAAAAACTACATTTATTTGTGTATTGTCGGTTCGGTCAAAGTCTTTTTAGGTTTCAATAGGCGTAAATTCACGAAAAATGATGTATGTAAAGTCACACAAAGTACTTTGTAGATTTTTATCTTCAGTCAAAGTCTCTAGCAATTAAAAAATTATATGTATGTATACAATTGGCACTCGAATTTCGAGGGCTGGACGTACTATAATTTTTAAAAGAAAACATTTTTTTGCAAATCGAAACCACTCAAAACTTTATAAGTGTCTTAAGATATTATATTCCACACAAAATTATACACCTACAAGTAGTATAATATTATTATTGAAGTTCTTATAATACCTATACTGTAAACTATCAGTTGAAGGTTCATCAAAAGGGTGTTCCTTCATAAAGCTTTTGTTGTCGCAACAAAAGATATTACTCCATCAACTGATAAGGATTACCGTAGGAAGAAGGCAAGATTGATGTGATGAAGTTTTGTTACTTGTATTCTTTTCAATATGTTTAATCTCTATTTTTTTGTTTTAAATTTATTGTTCTCTTGTAAATTCTATTATGAATTAAAAACCTATCCGAAAGAAAATAAATATTTTCTTCAGTTTGAAAAATAATATCTATTTATTCAATTTTGCGAAAGTTAAATACAGTCCATTAAATAAAAAGCATTCACATTAATCCACAAATGTCTATTGAAACATGGTCCTTCGAGCCGGATTTTGTCAGCGATGTCTATCGAAAAAGCCTTTTAAAGATAAATGTATAAAGATTGTCTTTCATCTAGGTCATCTTTCTCACTTTTAATCATCCTTGATGAGTAACTATTTGACAATATTAGACTTATTGAATACTTCTGTTCTGATAGACTATAAACTACTATCAAGTGGTGTACATGGATTGGCTGAAAAAAAAACTTTTCAGCTGCAATGGATATTAGCCAGAAGAAAACAGAAATTTCAAATTTTCTTTTGAATTCTCTATATTTTGTTTTTCGAATAAAAAGTCATCAATTATGATTCTAAAGTTATTGTTATTTTCGTAAATTTCATCAGTTCACCGCAAATTGCATTAAAAATTTTAACAAGCTTCTTTGATGTCTCGTTAGAAAGCCGGTTTATAATTTTTTCATTTGAGTTCCAAGGTGCGCTTATATTTACCGGTCCGGCTGTATGAAGCGGAAGCATGGAGCTTGTTAAGAACGGAACGGAAAGGAAGATTATGTATCATCGGAGTGTAAAAGAGAAGTTAAGTGACGTTGACGTAATCAAAAAGATGAAAAGACAACGCAGGAGATGACTGGGACATGAGGAGGTAATGGACAGCGAAACCTGATGAGGCTTCTAGCTGAGGTCTAAGCAGCCGAGGAAGATTTAACTTAAGGGACCAACACAAATGGAAAAGGACCTTAACCATATACATATGTGTAACTAGATGCAGCTAGCTTAGGTACGGAGCTGACTAGAAAAGGATTATTTGTTGAGGCCATCCATCCACCGTGGACTGTTTCTAAGCGCCCTCTGAAGTATAATATAATTTCTGAAGACTTTCTTTATTGGAGCACCATGTTTTTTTTTTTTTTTTATTCATTAAGTTGTTCCCCATATATAAAGACAACTTCGAGGATATGGATCAGAAGGGAATTCAATTGTATACAGCTCAATGCACTCAATAGAAACTGCCATTGAATGATATGTGTGGTTTTACTTGCACAGAGCACAGTGTATAATTTCCTTAACGCTGTTGTGAGAGGAAAAAAAAAAGCGGAAACGGAAAATAGAAATGAATTTACATAATTCTGCAGAAAGTGTGTAAGCTGTGACATACAGACATACCTTCCTGCTTGGTTTGGCATTCATTCACATTTATCATTTTTCATTCTTGAGCACCAACTTAGATTGGTTTCGCTTTGTGAATTGTTTAGTTAAAGTGGTTTACGCGAACATTAGTATACGGGAATGAGAAAGGCTCTTATACATCACTTTGGTTTAGGGAACTAATAATGGAGAAAAATAAAAACAGAAAAAGGCGCTTAAATTATTTAAAGTCTATCTACATGTTGAGAAAATTTGTACACACCACAATCTACAACCAATTTTGACGGAGAACTGTTATAATTTTTATAAATTAGCATTTTTGATGTTAGTTGATTTTGTAGATTTTGTTGATAGGCACAATATAAGAGTTTGCGGAATAAATTATGTACCTAACTCAACATTTAATCCAACATTGAACAAGGACGAAAAATGTTGATATTCAAAGCGAGAAACAGATTACAACAGCAACGTCAACAGCGGTCGCCATTAATTTAGAGCCAACGTGTTTCAATTGTTTAACACAGATAAGAACAGCAACAGCAACGTAAACAGCGCTGTTAGGCCTGAGTCCTAAAAGTGCCGGTCACCTTAGCCATTCAGATTCGTCAATAAACTGTGGGTCTCATTGTGCAAGAGCTTACAGAATTAATAAATTAATTTTTTTTAAAAAATTGACTTAAAACAGAATGCTCCCATCGATTTTTGATCACACACCTTAAATTAAATGTTAGTTTTTGAGAAAATGTGATGCTTTTTTTGCTGGGTTGAGGTAAGCTCGTAGCAGTTTAAGATATTCTCGAAGAAAGCAATTAAAACTTGGGTTCAGAAAGTAAGAACTCTAACCATTTACCAGATTTAATCTTTATCTTATGTGTTTACAATCCTTCAATGTCATTAAGAATTAATTCTAAACAACAAAGTATTTCCTTTTTTCATATATTAAAAAGTAAAATAAGCCCACGAGATTCACTTAGAAGAAGTGAACGAAAGAAAAACGGTATGAATCTGATTTCTGATCCCAAAGGAGTAACAAGAGTGAAACGGCTGCTACTCGAAAGCAAGAGGGGAGTAACGGTAAGAATCTAATTCCAGCCCACAACTCAATAAAGCCAGAGGGGAAGTTACAATATCGGCGAAAAAGAGATGCTATCAGGAATAAAAAGGTTAGCTTAACTTATGTACCAAGACAAGGAACCTAAAGCAACCAGTACACATATTAAAGATAATATCTTCTGAGTTTTCATTTTTTTTAAGTTCACGCATAAGTCAAGATCTCAGTAAACCTCTCAGTTTAGAGTCCACGTGGTACATATCTGTCATCTGTCAGTTCGTTTCAAATTGGAAAGCAAGTCAAATAATAATAAAGTGATTTTATGTGATTATTCAATTTTTAATTAATTTAAATGCGTTATGCTATATATAATTGCAAACTTAACTATAAAGGGAACACAAAGTGTAATGTTTCGATTTTTAATATTCCCCGAGATAAAAATGTGTGCCAAAAATGTCAATATTCTCGTGTTGCAGGAGCAACCAAATGAACATTAAAACCTCAAGAATTTGTAATAACCACTT
Organism: Epistrophella euchroma; assembly: GCA_947049315.1. Classification (NCBI taxonomy): domain Eukaryota; kingdom Metazoa; phylum Arthropoda; class Insecta; order Diptera; family Syrphidae; genus Epistrophella; species Epistrophella euchroma. Next base: position 56,482,535 of record OX346246.1, on the reverse strand, counting down.
CACGGAGTATGATTTCGTACATACACCTACCGAAAATAATATTGTTTTCAAGAACAGCCATAGGTATACTTAATCATAATCATAATCATTATCTGCAAACAACTACCCAACATCTTTTACCGAGTTAATTTAAAATTCACTAAATACCTTAAAAAAAAAAATAAATAATAAATAATAAAAATAATGAATGCAAAATACACTTATCATTTATCCATCAATATTTTTTTTCAGAACGGAGATACTAACAAAAACAAATGACACCCCTGGATATCGACATCCACTTACCATCCACCCGACATTAAAACATGGTCCACACACAGGTATTTTAAAGACGTAATAATAAACAGTCTGTACTTTCCATATCTTTAAATATTTACCGAACAGTCTCTACAAAATTTTTGTCCATTATCAAAATTGTTTTTTTTTTCAGAACGAGCCAACATTCCAAAACTGGTCTCACCTCTGGAAAACAATATCCATTCATCAACCATTCAATAATACAACAAGATCCACCCAGGTACTTCTAGGTATAGTTTCCTCAAAAATACTTACCAAACAATCTACCGATACAAAATTCTTAACATTTCATCAAAATCTTTATCTTTTTTTTAGAACGAAGACCTTAATAAAAACAGATTTCGCCCCAGAAACTCTGCATCCACTCATTATGCAACCCTTTTTACCTAAAAGCAAGATCCTTTCTGAAACTAAAAGCAATCCCACTAACTGATGACCAACACCTCGGCGCCAATTCGAAAAGATTGTGATACTCAAACTCAGGGCCGGACCAACCATATGTGCAAGATGTGCAAATGCACAGGGCGCAAAGTTCTGTGGGCGAATTATCAGGAGCAGGAAAATGTATGTAGTCTGACCTTGCGCAAATTTTTTCACATCACTTGCGATGTGCCAGTCACACCCTCAATTTAATTGCAAGCACCGATGCACACAAGGCCATAAAATGAATTAATACCATTAAAGTCTAAACACTCCACTGTAATGAAAAAATGTGAGTCCTTGTGGAAGTGTTTGAGCTCACCGAAGATACGAGAGCAACTATACTACTATTTTTGGGGTGTTGCTGAAAAAAAACCTGTAGTTACGCGCTGGAATAGTCTGTTTGACTGCTTGCAACAGCTATTCCAGCTCAAAGTAAAATTGCTTGCTTGCGAGCTTATTACAATTAGTAATAAAATTTCTCCTTTCTCTGAAAGCGACTTTGATTACATTGCCGATTATTTAAGTTGGTCAAACCCCCTAGCTAAGGCAATAGACATTCTGCAAGGGGAGGAAAATTGCCATTATGGCTATGTTTTGCCAACTTTATTGATAATCAAGAGGAAATGGGAATATCTATTGAATGCTAACCAGCTTCAGTTTTGCGCTCCCATAGTGGAAAAACTGCAAACTTTATTATTAACACGTTTCCACGACTATTTTGAAATAAGCGATAAGGGTGAATTTGCAGCGATAGCTGCAATTACTCACCCTCGCTTCAAAATAGCGTGGATAAATCTGCTAGATACCGACAAACAGTTAAAAGTTAGAAATCTTGTCCAATGTCTTACAAATAAAACAAGATCTGAAAGGATAGAAACAAGTGTAGTTAACGACGAATTCTTTGATTTTGGCGATGTGAGCCACAACAGCGTCATATCATAACCTCGCTTATTCCCCAGGAAAGTGAGGAAACCGAGGTAATGAAGTTTTTGGTGAGCAAATGCTCTAGTTTAGATGATTTAAATGATTTTCCTTTAGTAAGGTCTTTGCTTTTAAAATACAATACGGCCTTGCCGTCTTCTGCACCCGTAGAAAGGTTCTTTTCGCATGTAACAATGCTCGATTTGCCGAAGAACAATAAAATTAACGACCAACATTTTGAAATGAGGGTAATATATAAAGCTAATTCAAACAAAAAATACAAATAATTTTATTTTAAGTTTATTTTGCTTTAAGTATCTACATGTACATTTGAATTTTTTTGGTTATAACATATTACATGAATTGATTTTTTATATTTTTTTCTGTAAAATTTAGTTAAGTACCTAAAAATAATTTAATATGTAAATTTCAATAAAATGGAAAAAAAAACATTCCGTTTTCTTAAATAAGTACTTTGAAACTTTTGGTATACCTGCTTAGTAAGTATAATTAGATTTTGAATCTATGTTTAGCTTTCAAATCTAGTTTGTAAATTATAAAATTATCATGCTAGCTTATAAATGTTCCCATTCATAATTTTTGTAATCAGAATTAATCCATTAGCTTATGAATTAAATTTTTTTAATTCATAAGTCACTTATTAGGTTGTGAATTAATTTTTTTTTTATTCATAAGTCACCTACTAGCTTATGACTTACATTTTTTAAATTCACAAGTCACTAACTGACATATGAATTAATTTTTTTTGTAATTCATAAGTTTATTGAGGAATCCGAACGGCTAAGGTGAGCGGTACTTTTCTATGACAAGAGATACTCTTGGAGGATTTGTCATTTCCTCGCAAGAGGCAGTAGCCCGGAAAAAATGGCATACAAATATTTTATGTTTCCTTTTTCTTGATTTTAGAATATTAACAAAAAAAAACAAGATAATGGATAATGGAGACTAAATAAAACTAACCAGGTATTGATGAATAATCTGGGAAGCATATTTACGAAAGGCATGTTTAAAAAAAATTGAATGCCCTTAGAAGCGAGTGAGCTGGTCTGAAAAAGACATAGCCAACGCCATAAGAAATGGTGTGCCAAAATACAATTATGCTCGTAGGAATAATTACATGTGTACTTCAAATAATTAAAAAGGTCGAAATGAAATGAGGCACATTGACAAATTATATCTTTTGTGATTTGACGAGATGAAGGTAAAAGAAAAATTTGCTATGATAAACGAAATGATGAAACACAAAATGCAGCAAAATATGTTTAAATTGCCATGGTTTCTGGCTTATTTGGAAACAACCTAAATTATACGACTTTGACCAAAGAATGACATCTTCTTTGCTTTTCAACATCATCAATGCCGTTCAGAGTTGTGGGTTTTCGATTGTGGCTATGGCTGGTGACCTGAGTGGTATAAATCAGCACTTATTACGAATTAGAAATATCAGTTGAAAAACCTTTATTTACCGACCAATGTGACTCTCTTCGTTAAAATTTATACATTTGCTGATGTACCACACTTGTTGAAACTCAAACAGTGACGGGTTTTTGTTAAATGGTAATAAGTTAATTCAAAAATTTTATTATTTTGAATAATACAAATGCAAAGTCGGATCTTTCTGTTGCCTACAAAATGTCTGCTGCAAATTCATGTGTTCGAGGTGCGGAACGGAAAAAAGTAAAGTGCAGCGAAACTTTGTTCACACACTAACTCGCAAGCATTGGTGCGTGCTGGAAGTCTAGGCATATTGGAGTCAGAGAATTGGCTTCAGTGCTCCGAATTTTTCAAACATACATATTTATTTACTATTTGTTTTCTAAATCACTAAACACATTTAATTTTTAAGGTTAGTTCGACTGTTTGAATATTAGAGTACCACGGACAGTCGGGAACGTGTGCAAGGTTTTGGCTTATCTGAATCCCACCAACTTGGGATTGCTGATAAAATGTCGGAGACAATGAACAAAATGAACGTAAGCGGAAAAGAAAGTGGATGCCATTCCAAAAAGGTACCCGTGCCAAAATCTAATTTTCTAAGGGTTAGTTGTACAAAAATTTGATCCGTGGTTCAGGATTTTTAACTCACCAATTTTGTCAGATTAACTGTGGTTCATTGATGGTTCAGGCATGTAATTGGCTATTAGCGCATACTTGAACCTTGAACCATCGTTGACCCTCTGTTAATTCGCCGGAATCGGCAAACCACGGATTTAATATTGAACCACGTTTGTAAACAACTGGCGCTTCTTTATTTATTTATTTTATTTGAAGGTATTTTGATGGCAATAAATTTCCTGAAGCTTGTCTACGCTGACTGTTGACTGACATACGTGCTTTTTTGGAGTTATTCGTCAGCAAGGGGGATTGCATGACCATTCAGATAGATTTGAATTCACTTACTGGCTCCGTTCCTTTAGTCTAGGTCGTCGATTTTTCTGCAAATGGTAAGGAGAATTTTTAAATATGATTTAAATGTGTAAACGAATATTTTTGCAGGCAACACTATGGAGAATGATAGCCCAGATTTGGAAAGTAATGAATTTTTAAGCACATATCAGCTGGCTTCTGACCTTACCAGATGACCAACATGATGAATTGGAGTCACTGCAGTATGATGGACTAGAACACTAAGCAGGCTTCATCTGCAAAAAAATGCATCACAGCGATTTAGAGGTTGAACAATTAATTATTAAATCCCAAAATGATTCCTTCTTTACATAGACCAACCAACTTTAAAAAAAAAAAAATTAACGAGAAAATAATGACGGACATGCGTAAACTTGTAAAAACAATTAACATGAGCTGCTGTCGAATAGAATGAGTAACAACTTTTAATTATTTAAAAAAAAATTAAAAATATTAGCTCTGGTGGCGGAGTTGGTAGGTTTGTGGCCGCCCCTGGTGTGGTCCTAGGCTTAAAATATTTTAGGCTAGCCTTTGAGGTAGAGGGTGCGTTCTGGCAGAGGTCAGCTGGTAGCAACATTTTTTTCTTATTTGACGGCACAACTGTCGAGGTGTCTTGTGGTGAGGTCGACGTAACTTGTTGGGTAGTTAAAGGGGGAGATGGTGATAGAGGTGAAATCGGTCTCGGTCTTCTGTACTGGTCATAAAGTGTCGGCATGCCTCCGTTGCTAGTCTTGACTGTGGTGGATGGAGTTACCCCGTAGGTGATGGAATCTTTCTTTTTTTTGTTTAAGGCCTTCCCCTTTCCTCCTTGTTTTTGGTCTGTCCCCTTCACCTTGATTGTCCTTTTAGTTGCGGTCGATGGTTTCAGAGGCAGTGGTGGTATTACGATACATGACCTGATTTCGACCTTTCGTGGTACGGTGGCACGATCTTCTGTCTTTGTAGGCACTATGGGGCATGTCTTGGGAGGCTGCCGGCTTCATATATGAAGGGTTCGGTAAGAAGTCTTCGCGTTGGCTTCGGGTGGTGTCGTCATTGGCCTGTGGTTTAGATCCCATTCGCCTCGGGATTGAATATTGCCTTACCCATGGTTGAGCCATTCTTGTTTTATTTTCTTTCAGCGGTGTTTGTCGTCTGGCGGTTTCTGAAAGACTAATGAGTTGGTTCTGACGGTCACTTCCTTTTATGTCTCGAAGGTTGGTTCTAATTAGACGCATTTTTGATTTTTTTGTTTTGTCTAATTTCCTCAAGAGTACGATGACAGGAGACAAATTTAATTACCTCATAAGGGCCTTCGTAGCGAGGGGCTAACTTCTTAGTAAAATGCTTTACAGCTGATGATAAAACTCTTACTCTTCGATAAACGTGCTCTCCGATGCTTGGTTTCCAGGGTCTCCTTCGTAGGTTATAGTAGATTTATGTTCTCGGAGTCGTCTTGCAGACAGTTCACTGGTACTTCTGGTTGAAGGGGCATTTCCTAACTCCCTTTCACAATTCAAAAAGGCTGGTGTAAAGCCAGTTGATGTATGCTTGCTAGTATTTATAGCAAATGTAAGTTCCGGCAGGTGTTCGTCCCAAGTTCTATGATTTTCGTGGACGTATTGTGCCATCATGGTTTTTAATACTCGGTTAACTCTTTCTGTCGGATTTTCCTGGGGCATATACGGGGCAGTAAGCACTTGTTTGATTCCTTGCTCGGTCAAAAAATCCTGAAATTGCTTACTTATAAATTGGGATCCATTGTCGGATAGTAGAGTACGTGGGACCCCGAATCTCGACGTAATCCTTTCTCTCATTATCTTTATCACTCCTGCTGATGTAATGGGTATGCCTCTACCTATTTAGTAAATTTATCTACGAATACGATCATCGTTGTATTACCATTCATGGAGCGTGGAAGTGGCCCAACGAAGTCTACACAGACGGTATCCCAAGGGGATTCCACTTTCTTCGTGTGCATGAGCCCGCTTGGTTTTTGCTGTTGCACTATATATTGGTTACAGATGCTGCATTTGTTTATGTATTTAGCAACGTCTCGGAACATTCCTGGCCAATAATATGAACGCATTAGTCGAGAAGTTTTTTTTGCTATACCTAAATGTCCGGCGGTAACCGCGTCGTGGTTTTCATTTATGACCCTGTTTTTTTCTTTCGTCGGGACACAAAGTTTCCATTCATAAGTCGGAGAAATCTGCCAGTGACTTCCATTCCTCGAAAAACAATATTCTCTTCTCTATTACATAACTTAACTTGCTATGCGTTTGGTCAGCCTTTCTCCGTCCAAAGACATGGTTTTTAAAATGAAGTCCAAATGAAGTTTGAGTGTTTCTATAAATAGAGGTGATATTCCGGTTTCGACTAGCAGCGTATTATTTGGTGAACATTGAGGTAGCTTGAAAACTCGCTTTAAGAAAAATCGGAGCAATTTCTCAACTGGGGCTTACAGCCCCACACTTGTGCTCCATATAGCATTATTGATTTAGACACTGCTTGAAAAATTTGATATTTTATTTTTGCCGATATAATTTTATCTTTCAGACAGATTTCAATGTACTTCTGCTTTCTTTCACATGTTCATCTTAATCTTCGGGTATATTAATCACTTCACAAACACTGGTACTCAACAAAATTTCCTGATCATCACAAGTTTCTTTCCAAACGAACTGCGGCTTGCCTAGTGTCTTCGCTGACATTATTATCGTAAGTGTTGCTGCTTTAGGCGGTTTTCTTTTTTAACTTAGACCAAAGCACTGACCTGTCAAAAAAAATTTATGTTTCTATTTTAGTTCAAACATATTAGAGCGCTTAACTTGTGATTCTTTTTTCAATCAGAGCTAAAAAATTGACGCAAATGGAGCAAATACATATGTAGCTGAGCGCAGCCAACTTCATACAATTTCCATGTGATTTGACAGATATGGCAATTCGGTCCTCAGACTTGTTTCATAAATAAATCTGAGAGCTCTGATCATACTCTGTTCAGAGCTTATTCGGATCGCTCAGGCTCTGCTCAGTGCTCTGCTCAGAGCTAAAAAAAGAAAAACGCCTTTTGAGAGCTTGAAGGAAAGTCATGTATCTTTCATGCTGTCATCATCATCGTCATTATCAAAAATTGAAAAAATATCGAGTTATATTTTCACATTGGACCTACTCCTCGGATTTTTTTGACGTCTATGAACTTTTTCTCGTTCCCACTCTGCGGTGAGAAAGAGATTGGGAAGTTAGACAGGATTTTTTTTTAATTTTTGTGGTTTTTTTGACGTTTCCTTTTATGACATTTGTTTTCTCAGTATTAAATTTTTGTTTGGCACTTAAATCCTAGAAAATCGAAGTTTTTTCAATAAGAAAACTATTTCTTTAGTGAATTATCAACTCTGTGATTTAAAAAGTTCTAATTAATTCTCCGATGAGCAAAGATTTGTGTTTTTTTTTTAAATGATCGCTGAACGACAAAGTGAATCGGTTGTGTTCACATTACTTTGTGTCTAACACGAGCTGACTGACTTATGTCATCAGTCTTCTTTATAGTGGTGCTGAGCTTTAATCCAATGCGGTATTTGAACCCGCGCATCAGATTTGCTCAGTCTTCGAAGCTGTGTGCACTTGCATTTGATAAACGATACTGTGAATTATAAAAGTGACAAAGTGAATATATGTAATTAATTCGAGTGATGACGTCGAGTTTAGTGGTATTGGTGTGGGGATGTTGATTGTAGGGTGGATAGTTTTCATGCATTTAGGAAGGATGATGACGAAGGATGTTGATGGCAGTTCAGTCGGGTTGCGGTAAATATTTAAGTTGAATTTGGGTATTGCGTTCTTCGGAAGACGGAAACCCTCTCCTTTAATAATCTTACTTTAAGCTAAGTACAGACGATTAGTAGATCTAACGAATATTGTCAGATCTGTCTCTGACAATAGCTGCTAATAGTCCAAAGTAAAGAAACAGATTTAATAAGTCCAATTGAAGAAAAAAATAGTTCGGATTATTTTAATTTTTTACGTACTGGAACATAACGAGGATAATGGATTGCCGATTATATGTGTATGCTTTTTGTTTTAGTTGCCGATGGCGGCAGATTCGGAGACTGTGATAATGGTGCGTCATTTTCCATGAAACTATTTTGCACAATTTTTTTTTCATTTTCTTTCCATCACCACAAAAAAAAATGAAATCACTCAAAAAATAGCATCACACATTTAAAAAATGTCTTAAGATTATTATGACCCTTTCGATTGGCATCGGAATGACTGTTCTTCTTCTGAAAAGAAGAGAAATTTACTTCTGAATTTTTTTTTAGAATCGTTCTTGAAGTGTTCACACGTATCAAATTGTTCTTCCGGAATAGAAAAGGCAACGACATCTGACATTTACATTAGAGTCTGACAATACCCTAATTATCTGATAGTAATAAAAATTAGGTTCGTTCCTTTAGCCTAGTAAGCAGATCGGGAAAATTTTTTCTTTACATAAAAAATTTTTCCCAGGGCAAATTTTGTCTTCAGTTTTTCTCCAGGCAGTACGCAGTTCACGCGCAAAATTGTGACTTTTGTACCCGCTGTAGGGTGTAGTCTCCACTAAATTATGCCAGGAAAAATAATGTTCGAAGCATTATTTTGCGGGAAAAATTTTGACAAGTCAAAAATTTTGCACGATAAACACGATCAACTTTTATTTATCGATAATTTTACAAAAAGAAAAAAAAAAGAAGAAAAACATTAATTTTGCGTGATTTTTCCAACGTTTTTCTAGAGATTGTACAGATAAAATTTGTCTTTTCCCGATCTGCGTACTAGGCTTTTACTTTGAAACTGTGTGCATTTGTGTGAATTTCAGTCCAAGGTTCAGTCAAAGTTCAAATAAAAGAATAAAATTGTACAGTTCATTGATTATTTACTTATGATTTTTTCCAGTTATTTGCGAACACTAACAGTACAGTCTATGCATTTATGCAAGTTAAAGATGTCCTGGAAGAGGACTCCAATAACAAAAAAAAATGCGAACGCCAGCCACTGATCTCTATAATACACTGGATAGCGCATCCATACAAGAAAGTTGATGCCATTTGAGAATTGTTATAATGTTGAGTTGCCTATTTTTTTGTATAACGGTATAACTGTATAACATAATGAAATGCAAATTTTTTTATAAAACTGCAACTAAAATATTTTAAATTCACTTTTACAATTATTTTAAGTTACAAAAAATCAAATTTACAAACAAGTGACGTTTCTTTTGCTTTTTTTTCTTAAAAATTCCACTTTGGTTTTTGCCAAAGCCTCACTGAACATACCTAAAGTGTTGAGTTGCCTCACTGAACATACCTAAAGTGTTGAGTTGCCTTCGTACTTGTCATCTTCAATTGGAAGTAGAAAAGCTGTTATACTTTGTAGGGAATCCACTATCCAGTGTATTATAGAGATCAGTGACGCCAGCCCAGGAGGGGTTCGGCCAACGCAACGGTTCGACTTACAGTTGTGTTTATTAAAAAGACTTAATTTAATACGTTATAATTTATTCCCGTTATATTATGAACCGAAAGGCTTGTAGGTCCAAATAAAATTAGTTTAATTTACTTAAAAATAAAGCCAGCTTTCCTGTCCAAGCATTCGTTCCCATATAACATTGCTGACCCGCAATAATTAGTATCACCGCATAGCATAGGTTCCCATGGAATATGGAATTATCATATTCATATAGGCCAATACCCTATAAATGTTGACTCAGCTGGAAACAGGTTCACGCGTGTCTAAGGCGGTGTGAATTGGATGGTAATAGCTTGCATAATGCAGAAAATAAACCCATTTTAGTCAAACAAAACACCTAGATTCAGCAATAGCAATACTTCAAAAGCATTTCGATACAATTTCCTACGACTCCTTTTACACTACAGTGATTTTTAATCTTTGTTTATCTTTTGTATTCCTTCTGATTGCAAGACAATTTTAAACAAAGTCAAAAAGGTTTCATCTATCTGCTTCTGCATTCTTTACTCCACTTGATTAAGCAAAGTGCACAGAGTAGAAGACGAATTGAAATAAAACATAGAAAATCACAAAGAAGAAAGGGCGATAAGGCTGCAATTTGTTCAAACTCAGCATTCAGTAATTTTGTCTACCCCGGCTACAACATACGCCTCTCGCCTAGGTCCTTACAAATCACAAGAAAATATTGCAGTGTGTAAAAGCAGTCTACGCGGTTCTTAAAATTTTGCAGGAAATCAAAGGCTCATGCTGCTTTTATACATAAAGAATGTTTAACGACTAGCTACGCTATGCAGCTGACACAGCTTTTTTCTATCTTCAAAAACGATCAAGGTTAGATGTTGACTATTTTGGAATTTAAAGAAAAGTTAAAACTTGTTTTTGAAGTGCTTAATACTGAATTTAAAGAAAATGCATCCCTGCACACTTGCTCTATTAAGGCCCATCGCCCACTAGGCAACTTTTTGTTGCTAGCCCCAGCAACTTTTTGTTGCTCCCAATCCAATTACATTACCTTATATGGGAGAGCGCCCACTAGACAACTTTTAGTTGCGCAACTTTTTGTTGCTCGAAGTTTCTAGTGGAACTTTTTCGCGGCAACTTTTTGTTGCTTACCCTCGCCCACTATGCAATTTCCGAGCAACTTCCAGCAAATTTTTGGGAATTTTCCAAAATTTTTGCCATATGAGAGGCTTTTAACCCGAAAAACAAGTTTTATTTTCACACTGAACGAATTTTGTATCGTCACTAATCCAAAATACAAGTCAATTTCACATTTCAATTAAAAATACTGAACCCAAAAGTTGCTCGGAAATTGCCTAGTGAGCGATGGCAAGCAACCCCTAGTGGGCGATGGGCCTAAACAAGTAAAATTGATGGAATCTTTTATGTTTCATTATTGTCTATCACCCTCAGAACTTCAAATGAAATGACTATTAAATTCTATGATCTCACACGTTTCTGTATTTCTATATTTATTATAAATGGATGTTTGGATGTAAACTTGTTAACAAAGTTTTTCTTTAAACAATAAGTACTTTGAAAAAAAAAATATTGTCAGCAAAGAACGAATTACCATCAGTATATGAGAACATTTCTTCGACTAGAATTTAATTGAACCTGAAGTTTAGTTTGTGCATCGTTTATAAATATTACATCCATCTGCATGTAAACAATTAAAGTTGCTTCAAGTAAGTTCGGAAGTAAAATATAAAACACAATGTATAAGGTCCATGAAGTTTTTGTCATCCCAGGAAATATGGTTAGGTACACCAAGAACCTGCTCCCAAAATGGATTCAACTATTCAACTAAAGTGTGTCAAACAAATTAAGTTAAATTATGTGGAGAGCTGCAAATTCTCCATCAAAGTTTCACACCTTAAAAGTGCTCCTGTTAATGTTGAAGATAACTCGTATAACTTTATATTTCTTGTACCTATAAGACTTAATAGGTGTACCTACTACATATACTTAGTTCTTACTATAGGTAGGTATATGTTTTTTACCAAGAGAGTAGCAAAGTTCTTATACCTCCAGTAAAAGCCCTAATAGCAACTATGTACTTGTAATCATCTCAGTGCAAGATATCAATTTGTATAGCCACCTACTTTTGTTGTTTTGTAGGGTTCTCATTTGGAAAGATATTTCTGTTAGCTATTATTTTCTATTTTCTGCTCCCCGACGAGGACGACCGACACGTTAGAAAACAGAGTTGGATAGATTCCTTCTTCTCTTCCAAAATGACAGTTCGTATGAATAAATTCATCCAAAAATAACACAGCTCTTTGAACCCATGGGTAAACAATAATAGGTTCTTATAACCAACTAAGAGAATAGGTACACTACAAAAATATCTTACTTGTGACTTTCATTAATTTTTCAAACCAGATGTGTCTTTTTTGACATTTACAGTGCTTCAATGTCTGAAAACTTTTCGACTATAATTTAGCTTGAATAATTTAATACCTTACATTTTGAGATCATCTATTAAATAAGCAGAAAAATACTCTACAACATCTCATATTCCACATCACATCAACTCAACTACATAATATCCAGGGGAGATAAGCCTTTTTGTTTTTTTTTTTTTTTTTTTTTTTTTTGTTTGTGTGGGAAGAGGGTTGAAGAAAGGAAGACTAATCATGGAGTAATTTTGTGTTATCTTTAGAATAACATTAATGGCCTTAGGAATAGGTGTTATCATCTTTTACTGGATGCCGTGTTAATTTATAAATTCAAAGGTTTAATTACTTTTCTGGGGGAAAACTTTTTGACAAGAAGTGTAAGGCAACAAGATTATTCATGGGTGTTGTTCCTGTTTATTTGCAAATAAAAGTCTGTAGATATTTTTGTCAAATGACTGTGTAATACAGGAGTATCTATGAATATTCAGGGATACATACATATCTATACATACATACATAACACAGACAAGAATATGATAAGATAATCTTCGAGCTATAAATGGGAGGGACATTGTTGCATATTCAAGTTTTTTTTAACACCATATAGTTTATAGCAAGTGATTTTTTTTTCAAAACCAAATTGTTTAATTTTTTCGGTGGTACCCCGTGAAAATGGCGTAATGGTTAATGCGTTAGACTATCATGCCGGAGGTCTAGGTTGAGTTCCCAGCCTCTTCCCCCCAAGAAAATTTGTTCAACCCAAGCTAATCTGCTAAAATCGGTGAGTTAAAATTCATGCACTACGGATCAATATTTGTACAACGTTTGTACAACTAAGAAATATATGGCCGAGAAAATTCTGTGAAAAGATTTGATCCGCTGTTATATAAAATTTCTGTCCACCTGACCTATACTCATATGTACTGTCCATACATGAAGTGCGGTTAGCGATATCCAAGCTTAAATTGTAAAATGCTAATGCGCAGATGGCCAATCAGCTGAAGTATTGAAGGCAGCGGGAGATGATCATCTAGGAAGCATACACCAACTTATCTGCTAAACCTCGGTATAGTAGGAAAAAGTCTCTTCAGGTTTGCATACACATTTCTGCCATCAGTACTTTTCGTCAACGATCTGATAAGTGTGGTCTTAGTGCCGGCAAATCAAGCGTGTCCATTAAATGTTCACACTCTCACAGTTTTTGGAAAAAAACTCAAGAACTTCAGATCGATAGCCACCACCTTATCATCGATTTCAAGGTCACGCATGACAGCGTCTATAGAGATGAGCTATATAAGGGCACTGTCTAGTTTTGGCATCCTTGTCAAGAACGTATGCTGCTCCATCAAGCCGATACCCTTGATGTCAAAATGGATTTAAAAAAAGGCAATGCTCTGTTTTGAACAAAATATTAACACAGACAGCTAAAACTTTCAGTTAGTTAAGAACTTTGTCCACGTGTAGGTTCCGCTACTTAACCTGCTGCTTCTACGGGCTAAGAAAGCATAATTGAGTCGTAAAGCCCTTTTTGGAGAAGTGTCTTTGTATAAGACGCTAATCATTCCAATCCTGCACCAGAGGAATGGACCTTGTAAAAGGTGGATGAGTGAGAAGGCTGTTAACTGTTTCAAGAGGAAGATTATTCGAATAATTTTTGATCACGTACGGACTATACAGCGACACTGACGACTGACCTAGCTGACTGGTATATATAGAAAGTGGTATATAAGTTTAAATGTCCGAAATACTGCAAAAGTAGGTAGGTAGAAATAGCGGCCCCAAGTAAAGTGCGTCATTTTGATAATATGATTCGCGTGACCTGTAAAGAAAACGGTTTTTAAGTGTAACTTGCCGGACAAAATGCCAGGCTAGGCAATTTGCAGGCTTCAGTAATCTATAGCCACTTGCTCTTGGTCTCAGGAGACTGACTAAGAAAACTAAGAAGACGGTGCAGACGCGACCGAGCTTGGCTCAGAGCCACTTCGTTGCGTTGAGAAAGGAGATCAGATCTCTGATCTTTAGTTCGGAAAGTTCGTCGGCGGGATATTTGCAGAGGAACTGAATGATTGTTTCCTTTTCCTGCTGGTCCCCACAGCTACGACAGTGAGTATTGCGTGGAATGTTCAGCCTCGCCGCATGTTCTCCGATTGGCCAGTGACTGGAAAAAGTAGCAACGACCTTGGCTATGTCTCGTCTGGGTCTGCCTATCAAGTCGGTTGTTCGGGTTTTATTGTAGGTGGGCCGAATCTTTCTAGATATGATGCAGTTTGTAAGACTGTGCCACCTAAGATTTGATTCGGTGAGGAAAATTGAGAAAATATTGCCCTTCATAACTTCAAGAGGAATGCTGACTCTTTCCGCAAATGAGCTATGAAGGGCTGATCCTTGCCTGTCCAGTTCGTCTACCCGCTCGTTTCCCTCAATGGCATTGTGACCTGGAAGTTGGAACCCATGTCCTTGAGCTTAAGATTTAGGTTTGAAAGCTCATCCCGGCATTGCCGAACTAATTTAGAAGACGATAAAGGATGGCTGTATTACGGTTTTAGTTAGGGTTGTTTGAATAATTTCTAATTGCCATTAATTCCGCCTTAAAAAAACTAGCAAAGTTTGGTAGCCGATAAGATCTAGGCTGTGTACGTCCACAGTATCATCTTCGACTGGAGGTCCCACTTTTTACCGAATGTCTTACTACAGGCATAGAAAGCTATGCAGGCCTTCTTTACCAGTTCTTCAATATTCAGTTTCCAGTCTTACTTCGGTTAACACATAGTCCACAACTCAAACTCCACACTTTCCTTGAATCTAGTACAATTTCCTTCAAAGTTGCTGTCAAATAAAAAAACGTCAAAACTGTCAAAATAATTTCAATACATTCAAAGTGGAGTATTGCCGTATTCTTTTTTAAAAGTAACTATTTCAGTACTTAAAGTAACTTGTCTATTTAAGGTGTTTGAACAATTTCTATTTTATTTTATTTTTAATACTTCACATTAAGCATTCACAGCTTTTCTTTTTCTAACTTTCATTATTTTATCACATTTGCAACATATCGGTAAGAAAATACTAAGAAAAAAGTGATTTTCGGTTCCTTTTTTTCAATGCAGTATTTTTCCTCTGATCGATTGGAAGGTTGAACGAACAATTGTTTACCCAATCATTCTCCTTGAGAAATTCAGCTGTCAGGCATCAGTTCGTTTAGAAGTGTGTATTTTGGCCAGTTGTACAAATATTTGATCCGTGGTTCAGGAATTTTAACTCATCAATTTCGTCGGATTAACTGTGGTTCAACGATGGTTCAGGCATGTAATTGGCTTTTAGTGCATATTAGAACCTTGAACCATCGTTGAACCTCAGTTAACCCGCCGAAATCGGCGAGTTAAAATTCCTCAACCACGGATCAAAATTTAAACCACGATTGTACAACTGGCACTTAGACGTGCAATGAACATCGCTAGTAGGAGAGTTAAGATATTTCACAATTTCAAACCTTATTAAGAATTGCTATATGAAAGGTATTATCTAATTAAATATTGCCTGAGCAAAATTTACACATCTTATTTAGATCTAATCACCTTAATAGAGAAAAAAAAAAAAACAAATACAAAATTATATCTATATAGGTTTTTGGCTTAACATAATCTAAAAAAAAAAAAACCTCACTGATGGGTTCATTAGGAAAATGTAAACAAATTAGACTAATTAAAGACCAAGAGCATCATCATAATCATCATCATCGTTGGTAACGTATAATTAAACAACATTTCTGCTTTGATAACAATATAATGCATAAGCAATTGGATATTAATTTCAAGTAATTATTAAATATTTGTTCAAAGAATGGGATGTGTTTGGTTGGTGGAAATTTATACAAAATATGTTCCTGGATAAATATTTTAATTGTGCTTATTAAAAGCTCGTTACATTCTTGCCTAATTCAATATTGATTTATTATTTACCTGAAACTATAACTAAACAAAAACAATAACAAAAATCCTATGCACACAAAATATGAATAATATTGTTAATTTAATGTTGAATTTATCCAGCATCACCCATCAATTTTTTTTTTGTTTATAAGTAGCACAGTTTGATCTAATAAAGTTTTATATTGATTTCCCAGTGATAAGGGTCAACATGATTTGACCTTTTTTTTGTATTTCTATCAAACCAAAAACTACCCCATTTTAAATCTGAAGACAACCTGTAAAGTGTGTTCTAAAACAATGTGCCAACATACTTTATTATACCATCAATATTCAACAGTGATGCCAATGCTTATGTATTTTAGGTGAAAATTGTATGAATGGCGTCAACTAAAAGTGGCACAAATTCTGCTGTGCAGTGCTAGTATACCAGTAAGTAATAGAATGTGAAAAGGAAATGTTCATTCCACAAAAGAAGAGTAATCCTGGGGCCAAATTATCGCATCAGTAAGCTTTTTAGGTCACTGAATAATTTCAATTGGCACTACTTTTTACAATGTATTTTAAATGGAGCAGTAATGCCAATGTAAAATATTTAAGTGACGTATGGCCCATTCGCTGATGCGGTAATTCGGCCCCTGAAGTTCATCACGTGAAAAAAATTCCGAAAGTTAAAAAACCCAATATATTGCTGAAAAAGAAGTCAGATACAATATTAAGGGCCAACATAAAGGTTCAACATAAAAGCTTATGTGACAGTTTACGCTGAGAAAAAAGTAGAACATAAGCGTTTAAGTTGAACATAAATATTTAAGTTTTGTTTCAGCAAATGGGCCTAAATTACATTGTATACTCATAAAGTTGGTGCTGGGCCTTGAAGTTAAATAAACGAATACAATTTATGAATAAATGTTAATAATAAACAGGGCTAAAGGAGGAGCGAAATTTAAGGTAGTGATCAGCGGACTGCAATGATTTTGCTCACAAAATTTGTTCATTTACAAATAAAGAATTGTTCTAATTGTTCTAAATTCAAAGGGTAGACATGTGGATTTAAGAGGACACAAGCGTCCACAAGCATTTTTCGTGAGCGTAGGCGTGAGCAAACGAGAAAGGGGGAGAATTTTTCCCACTAAGGCACTTCTCCTTCATCCAGGCGGCAGCGGAAGAATTCCCCAGATGGAAACAACGGTGGCGTCTTCAGTTACAGTCAGGTTGAACCATACCTTATACGGGATACTACAACGTATTCGAAGCTCAGGCCTATAAGGAGCCGTTTATCTGGGTCCACGCTCTTGTTGTATTCCCCATACCTATCTGACGGAATCGTAGTCCATTGAACTTAACGCACTTTCAATTGTACTATTTGCACTTGTATTGCATATATTGTATCCGTAAGGTATCACCATAAGGATATCGATTTAAGTCAATCAAAACAAAATGCAATATCACAACAATTGAGTTGTGCTGAATATGGTCAGCGCGTGTCGATTTCCGATGGCTGTGCTTGGGTTCTCGATCGGTTTTTTGACATCAAGACAGGAAGTCTAAAGTAAAAACGTCAATTGTGTCGGTCTTTTACTATAATATAACAACCTTGGAGTTATAGTAAAGGTCTGGTCCTCAAGGATAGGGGGTTGTGAGTTGGGGTAACTTCCCTAAAGTTTTTAGTTCAGAAACGACAACAAGCCTCAGATATTTTAACGTTGAACACCTCACCAAACGAGGACAATGGATTTCGGATCTGCACGTGGAATGTCCAGAACTTAAACAGGTCACGTGTAGCCGAACAACTAATGGAGAGCCTGGATAGGCTAAAGGCTGATGCAACAGCCATCCAGGACGTGTGATGGGATGGTGAGGCTATACGAAGGATGACATCTACGTGTGACATCTACTTTGTCGAATGCTGCAAGTAGCAGGTTCAACGACTTTTTGCTTGTGGTTTTGTGGTAAGCGAAAGTCTTGGGCTTCAGAAATGTTAGTAAGTGCCTGGTCATAAACCGCATCAAAGCAAAATTCAAAAACATTACGTTGATCTTTGCCCCAACGTCAACGGAAGAAAAAGATGACTCAACCAAGGAAGAATTCTACGGTCTCCTCGAGAATACGTATGATAGGTGCCCGAAGTAAGGCGTCAAGATTACTCTTGGTGACTTAAAAGCAAAAATCGGAAAGGAGGGCATCTTTGGTTCGATTTTCGGAGGACACAGCCTGCACGACAACACTTCTGGTAACGGACTCAGGCTGATTGACTTTGCGACGGAGCGAAATGTCATCGATTCCCACACCTCAATATTAGTTAGTTATTAGTGACCTGGCGGTCTCCGGATCAACGAACCGTCAACCAGATTGATCATGTTGCAATAGACGCCAGACATGCTTCCGGTATCCTGGATGTCCGAACGTTCCGAAGTGCCAACATAGACTCGGATCACTTCTTGGTGGTAGCTCAAGTACGTATGAGGATATCAATGACGCCACAACGACGAGCGGATGCTGTGAAAAGATTTAACGTCGCGAAGTTAAAATCGCAAGAGATAACCAGGACTTTTGCACACCACGTCTCTCTTAAACTCTTAGCAAGCCAGCCACCAGCATCATCTGCAGAGGACCAATGGAAGCACTGTAAAAATTCCATCCGGTATAATTTTAATGACCTTTATCCCGTTGTATTCAATGATTTTTATTTCTTTCAAGTCGAATTTTTAGAAAATTTCCTTATCCGCCGCCTAAACAAGGAAAATAGACCCCTTACCCATGCGGTTTTTTTCTTCTCTTGACCCAAACTATATATATCCTGCGACAAAGTCTTGTACAAAATTGTGCTTGTAATTTTTGTCTATTTACGGTTTTCGTTCTACCGGAAAATCACGATTTATGTGGTAGGCCTTAAGCCGGATTCACACATTTCCCGTGTGGTGTGCTGTGAAGTGTTGTGGACTAAGTACACTAATCAAGCGTGCTGTCCTATAAACTGACATTTTTTATTTTTAACTATTCTGTTTTCAAGAGCATTGTTTTCTCTTTCCCGCACACTTAAAAAAAAAGTCTGCGCCATAGCATGGTATGGCGCGCGCAATCGTTATTAAATAGATTTCGACACAAAACACCACTCCACAACACATCACACGAGACAAATATGGATCCACGCATATGAAATACATTGGAGCAAAAGTGACACACGACTCCACAACACACCACAGGAGATAAGTGTGATTCTGACTTTAAGCGCGACAACCTGAATTATAAGCCATTTGGGAAACCGAACAATGATATTAGTTTTTTCCTCCAAATGCAGTAGATCTACTACAATTTACTAAGAAATGACACCGCTGAGGCGCCGATAAATGATGGCAGAATGTAACCTTCAATTCAGGGAGTTTTTTTTTCGGGCGGAATGAAAAAGTAGAATTTTATTTACATTGAAAGTTTCTTTGCTTATCTTTGGCATTTTTATTTCTAAGAAATATTCTTTCTTTACCTTTTTTCTTTTCAGAAAAAAAAAAAATCAAAACAATGTGTGAAAAAAAGAGGAAAGAAAAAAATAAATTTATATGCAAACACTTTTACCCAGTGAAAAGTTTGGTTGAGCAGAGTTAGGAAACATCATGATTCCTCGTCTGTAAAACCGGCAGAGGTTAGCTTTTCGTATGATATATCCTTTTTCATCATTCTTGACATAGCCAACCAAGGCAATGTTATGATTTGCATATTTATTTTTTATTACAAATATTCTTTGTTGTTGTTTTTGTTTGCTAGAGTTGAACACACTTTTTTAACTTGTTGTGTTTTTTTTTTTGTTTTTGTATTCAAATTTAAGAAATTGATATTTATTTAATCGTAAAAAAGGACCATCACCAGATTGATAGTAAGTTTTTTTGGTTTATAATTATTTTTGGGTTTAAATAAATTATAGAATGGTTTTAATATGAGAGTCATGTTTTCCGAATAGGTACATATTAGAGGAGTTTTGAGAAAAAAAAATGTAAATTATTTGTTCTTCATGCTATCTTCATGCTATCTAATAGGACAAGGGTTATGAAAAAAAATTCTGATAGTCATTGGATGAAGCATATATTGTATTTCTACTTAAATTTTATATCTCTAGAATTAAAAATCCATTATAAATAAATGAATAAATAGATAAGTATGAGGGATTTAATGGATCTTCTAATAACCCTTTTCCACTAATTTTATGATTACCTATATACTTTTCGGATTTTGATGAGGTTGGTTCGAAGTTGGCACGAAGCCTGTAAAGTTTAACTAAGACAACTTGTCAATTCTAACAATTCTAAAAAAATATCAGGAGAATTAAATCTTTGGTATAAAAAACGTAAATGGGTATTAAGTATGAGTCAGCTTTCTGAGACCTAAACCTCTATCAAACTTTTTTCCTCTAAATGCAAAGAGAAATTTCAAAATATTGATAGTTGAAATTTCGGCTCTGAGTACTGAGTTCTCTTTAAGTACTGAGTTCTAAAAGTAACTCGTACTAAATGTATCTTTGTGCTGATATTCTTTTTAATATACCTGCGTTGGTGAAGTGAAAAAAAAAAAATCAAAAACCACCAAAAAATTGATGAAAAAAAAATATTTTGTTCAAAAATTCACTTAGCTAGAAAAAAAGGTAAGATTAAAAATTTGTCAGATATATTGCTTATGCAGCCAATTACCTGGGCAAAAACGAAGGGAGGAACGCCGACTTCTCAGGAGGAAAAAGAGAGAGCATGCGAAGCGGGTGGTCGAGTCTATTGAGGACTGTAGAGGCAGGGGGGATGTTCGAAAGTTCTACCGAAGCGTGAGGCAATTAACCCAACAAAGCCAGAACGGAAGCCTGCCGAGACGAGAGTGGGAATATGGTGGTAGACACACACAAGGGCGGATCCACACTTTGTGTCAGGGGGGGGGGGGGGGGGGGTCACACTTCAAAATACAATCACGCTAAAAATTTAATAATTCACCTACCGCCTTTTGCAAATGATGAACACAGCTATGTTTTTATCGACTTTTCGTATGTAACTATACTTTTAGGTATTTTTTGTTTTAAAGATAAATTTCTACATCACATTTTACAAAAATTTTGAAAGTATTTGAGGTCTGAATTTAGACTTGGAGTCAATTTTTTGCAATTGCAACGAATTTGCTTCTTTGAATCATGGTTTTTTGGTTACTTCAAACAAAATTTAATTTGTAATATTTTGGAATGAAATGTTATAGAGGTATTCACATGCTGATATTTTCATCAGAGAATCCTAAAAACTGTGGAATAAACCATCCACTTTAACCTTCAATAACGTCGGAAGGAGTGCACTAATTAGATAAGAAGTGAAGGACATTTTTAAAGAACAAAGTAAACGTCTCAATCATTTCCGTACGATAATGGATTGTGAATTGATAAACTAAAGAAGCAAACAAAAGAAAATTTCCCATACCATTTGTATGGAAATAAAACGCACGATTGGATCGCATAAACTTGCTCTTGTAGTAAAAGTTTCTTCGAATTCTAAAGATTGAGTGTATTATAAGTAAATAATTTTTTATAGGAGCCTTAAGTTTAAACTAGTATTATACATGTAACTTACACGCCGACTCCAAAGGACATACAGATGCCCGAGATCCAAACCACAATCCAATTATCAATCAGCTTGTTTTTTCGCACTGGGCACTTTATGTCATGTCGATAGTTATGTCGATGAATTCCAATAATCAGTCAGATCAAGAGAATCATACAAAAATTCCTTTCAGTACTACTTCTACCTCTCTCACACACATGGAACGTCAAATCTCATGGCCAAGCTTTGAACAGAGCTCATGTCTTGTTCAAAAATTAGTTTTCATCGACATATTCATGACATGGACATGGAGTTTTGTGCCTCCATTGGATTTTTTGTAGACATGTTCATAATCCTGCCATTGTTCATGGCCTGTGGAGGCGGCATGTTAGAGCTTAAATTGAAAAATTATTAAAAATCAACATAAATTTATTAAAAAAAACTTCTTAAATTGCTTTGAGAGCTAAAAACAGTACATCTTTCTTTGACTAATCTTAGTTTTGGATTTAAAAATCTGAATTTAAAAATCCAAAATTTGTTTTTTACTCGAGTATTTGAAAGCACGCTAAATGTCATTTGTACTGTCAGCTATTATTCTTCTATAAAGTTCTGTGATTTACTGACTTTGCTAGACTTTTCCTACAGAATAGAAAAATTTCGTTCACAACTTACTAAACAAAAATAAATTTTCAAAATTTTACTAGGCGTATTGCACCGAATCGTAAAGACGTGAACCTCTAGTGCCTGCGTGAAAAATTGGATGACAATATTTGTACATGATATAATTATTAACTAATATACCAGAAAATTTGAACAAAAAAAATCTTTGCTTGTCAAGTTCCGATTCTAGATGCGCTAGAACGAAAATTCGAAATTTAGCTTTAGACAATTGCAAAAGAAATGTATGTATATACTATAGCAAATCAATCCACACATTTGGGTGGTAATAAAAGATTCACTGTCATAACATTGGAACTTTTGTTTGCACTAAATTTTATGAGCAAATAAAAATGTTGTATATTTAGTGTTTATTTTTCCAATCCCAGAGGGAATTGGCTGACAAAATCGACATCGGGGATGATAGACGCCATCACAGAAAAAAAAGATGGATTTTTCATACAAACTTCATGCCGGTAAACACAGTTTTTCTCCGCTTTTTTTGCAAACAACATTTAAATAATTGACGAATCCATTTTTTTTTAACTGTGTATTCGACTGCAACACTGAAAAATCTTTGCAACCTCATTTATTTTTGTGTAAAAATTGTTACAATTTATTTTTGCAAACCTATTCGTATCTTCACAAATTGACTTATTATTGTTTTTATTATTTAAGTATACAAAAACCATGCTCACCAACTAGGTAAACAAATATATCATGGGTTAGGTTAGGTTTGAAGGGGTGATGATACGGCAAACCGCATCATCTCACTCGGATCCCAGTGGATCCATTGTGCTCCCCAAGAAAAGGGTAGGGAGGGTATTAGAACGGGTGAGGAAAGGAGTAAGTGGAGCCTGGGGCTTAGGTGTGGGGTGCCTTCCTGAACCATCTTGAATTCTGGATGAATTTTATAATGTTTTTCAGTGGCAAACACGAGATGTCGCCCAATTCTTCGAACAAGTATTCTCCGAGGGTTATTTTCCTGGTTCTTACTAAGCTGGGGCACTCACAAAGGAAGTGATAAGAGCCCTCTTCCGCCTCTTCGTCATGACACCCTCTGCATAAGTCAGATATGGTAAAACCCATTCTGCCCATGTGGGTTCCCATTGAGTTGTGACCCGTTAGGATTCCAACCAGGAGGGACAGTTGAGGTCTTCTTAGCGTAAGAAGGTAGTCAGTTTTTTTCTCAGAGATATCCGGCCATAGGTTCATTTGGCGTATACTGCTTTTTTCTTGTGCCAGTGGCATGGAGACAGAGTATTCAATTTGGCTCGGATCAAGGGAAGATCCGGTTTTGGCCAGTTCATCCGCCATTTCATTCCCATATATGTCGCGGTATCCTGGGACCCATCGGAGGGTAACTGTGTTTGCGGCACTGAGTAATTTCAACTCATTACGGGACCGGTTCACCAGTTTGGATTTTGTGACGATTGAGGAAATGGCTTTTATTGCAGCCTGACTGTTAATGAAGAAATCTATATTTTTGTTTGTTAGTTCACATTTGGCAAGACATTTAGCGGTTTCACAAACTGCAAATACTTCCGCTTGAAAGACACTGCAAAAATTTAAAAGCTTTATTGATCTACCTAAGAGCGGATTTTCGGAGAAGATGCCCGACCCCACCCCTTCACCTGCCTTGGAGCC
The DNA here is from genome assembly GCA_947049315.1 of Epistrophella euchroma. NCBI lineage: Eukaryota > Metazoa > Arthropoda > Insecta > Diptera > Syrphidae > Epistrophella > Epistrophella euchroma. The sequence continues at coordinate 56,458,793 of OX346246.1, read as the reverse complement.
ATCCGTGAAGACAGACACATTATCAACGTTTATGACCTGATTTTCAGCCCAACGCAAAGGTCCCTGGAGGGAATATCCGTTTGGCCAACTGGATTAAAATCACTTTGCGGTATTGAATAGTCCGTTTGAATGTCTTTGTCCATAAAATTTATAATTGTTTATGTCCGAATTGGCCCCCTTTCCAGTTGTTGCACTGTTTGAGTCGTAAAGCACTATTGGCCGCCATTTCTTTCGTAAATAAATCGAGAGGGGCTAGTGAAAGGAAAGTCTCCAGGGCTGCGGTAGGTGTCGTTTTTATGGCACTAGTCGTACCAATACACGCAAGTCTATGAATTTTAGTCATGGTTTTAAGATTGGTTGCCTTGTCTTAGGCTGGCCACCATACCAAACAGGCGTACAAAGTCGAACCCTCTTATTTTAAGAATTTTTTAAGGAGCCAACAATTCTCTTTCTTGTTCAAATTTATAAAATATTTGATTGTGAATTTTGGTAAAAATAAAAAAAAAAGTAGGTAGGTACATATACAGCAGCCCCGGGGAGGGTCAAGTTCTGGATATGTTATTTTTACATGCAGTCTCTAAGGAGTGTACACCAACTGATTTGCAAAATTTTGTCGGATGAAAGTATGCCCGATGAATAGTGTGCCCCATCCACAAGAAAGGAGATGCTTTAACCTGTGCCAACTACAGAGGTATAAGTCTCCTCAACGTCGCATACAAAATCTTGTCATCTGTACTGTGTGATCGCTTAAAAACTTTTGTCGACGATCTGATCGGCCTCTATCAGTGTGGTTTTAGTCCCGGCAAATCAACCGTCAATCAAATGTTCACACTCCGACAGATTTTGGAAAAAACCCAGGAGTTTCAAATCGATACACACCACCTCTTTATCGATTTCAAAGTCGCATATGACAGCGTAGACAGAGACGAACTATACAGAGGCATGTCGCATCTCGGCATCCCTGCCAAACTCACAAACTCATCCGCTTGTACAGGATGACGATGGAGAAATCTCGCTGCTCCGTCAAAGTCGACAAGAACACCACCGAACCCTTTGATGTCGAGAAAGGTTTGGGGCAAGGCGACGCACAATCATGTAACCTGTTTAACATCGGTTTTAAAGCAATAAGCTACTCGCAACTCAACAACAGATGTAAAATTTTTCAAAAGTCTGTTCAACTACCTGCAGATGGTATTGACATCATTCTGAGAACGTTTGCCAAGTATTGAATCGGAGGCGGCGAAAATGGGTTTGGCTGTTAATGAGGACAAGACAAAGTATATGCTATCATCGAGAAAGGAATTTCAACATCGTCGACTGGGGGAAAACGTCTATTATACCTTTTTGGAAAGCCAGAAATCTCTTCTTTGATTCTCATTTTAAATTAAGTTGTGTTAGTAAATAGTTTTTGAAAAATTAATTTCCAAACTCGAAATTTTGAAAAAAAAAATATGAAGTCGAATAAAATAGAATTTGGTTATAGATAGAAACTATATTTATTAATTCAATAGGTTTTAAACCACAGTAAGGTAAAGCATTAGATAAGCAAACGACGTTGGATACGCGTCAATCTCTTGACAAGAACAGTTTATTAAGAGATTAATAATATACATTGTGGCTTCCTGGTAAAAAAATCCATGACTTACTTGTGAGTTCATGCGTTGCAGTCATCCTGTTAATATCCCATTTTCAGTAAAGTAGTAGCACCTATACGAATTGCTCTTTAATTTTATAAATAAAAAAAATTAGTTAAATGAAATATCCCTTATCGACCCACCCAAATTCATTTAAAATCGAAATCCCATTTTAAAAATATTTATGTATATTTTTGTATAGAAATCAATACATAAATATAGTAAAGAAGATTCAGTCAGTACGAAATTTTATATGTACATAGTTGTTCATTCAAAAATTGAATTTTAATCAACTTATAGGATATTTTGACTTCCTCAATATATTTCCAATGGAATGGCATTTCAATTTCCTCTGAGTAACCTAATTTTTTTTCTCCCAATGACAGCTATTGCTATTTCTATTTTCGATACCTAACACAATTACCACAGTCAAGCCAACAGAACAGCTCTGCATTCAGTTCATCACGGATGTGGTATAGCATCGGCACTAACAGTCATTTTACCCTCATTCTAATGTTCTGTCTCTTAAAAAAAAAAAAAAAAACGTTAAAAGAATTCATCTCACAAAAAAAGGACATTGAACCACTGATTTTTCATTCCACTCGATCGGCACTTTGGCTGCCAGGTGGCCCCCTTTCCGCTCTGTCTAGCAACCTTTTAGTTCGTGACTCGCATAAATGAGCTGGCACTGCAGCACAAAATGATGAAATCAACTCCATTCAAACTGAATCTCCTCCGAACTGAGTTGCGAATAATAATACAGAGAGTCCAATTCAATGCTCCAACCCAAACTAAATGACGGCGACGACGACGATGATGACGAAAAACGACAACGACAAGGATGTTTCGCCGGCAAACTTAATTTCGAGGAGACTTACTGTGTAAGGAACATAATTGAATCTCACAAATTGCAGATGACAATTTAATTGAAATTCGCTGCTACTCGTACTTTTACGGATAGTAAAAGTTCGTAGATTATTGTGGTGAATGGAATGCTGTGCTTTTTCATCAAGGAACATCAACAACACTCTACTCTACTGGTAGATTTTCCTCGAAGGCGCATTTTCTATGAACTTATAGTAAAAATAAGTTTGTTCTAAAGAAATTTCTTAAATTCTATTCCCAAGAAGGATTGAACGGAAAAGGGATGTTTAAATGTTTTTTTAATGAAAAATTATTTCAATTTTAAATTTCCATAATAGTTTACTTAAAAGTATAATATCAAACTCGTACTTCTATTATAGTTACTCAAACATCGATTTTACATTCCATCCGTTTCCTTTGGGACATATCTACCTACAGGATACACAAGGATTTGCAAATATTATATTTGAAGGAAAACAAAATTATTCATAGCAATTCTCGGAAGCTTTTAAGTCCTATTAACTTTAAAGGCCAGAGGCAATAAATGAGTAGTTGCATCTTTTGCATATTAACTGTAATACAAATCTCCATTAAGTGAATCCAACTCAAGAGTCTAGAGGCGATTGTCCTTCCAGCTCTTTATAATATAGGACGTGCATACACTTATCTAAAAATAGTTTCGGATCTTATACCTATACTACTACTAGATGGGTTACCATATTATTTTGCTTGAGTTGTTCAACTGGCACTAATGCCTATGCAAGCAGCTTTGAGAATGTATGTATTTGGACATCCTTTACTTGACTTGCAGAGAAGGATATACATATTTGATGTGGAATTTTTAATGCAAACATAAATATGTACATACGTAAAGCTGCTACTAATTTCTCCATTATGTTTAAAGCAAATTAAATTAAATTTCACAAAAGCAAACCTACTCACAAAGGAATTCCTAAGATTTTCCTACTACCTTATAGGTATATAGGTATTTATTATAGTTTATCAAACATAAATAGGCAGTACACGTCTTATGGGAAAGCTTTTTCAAAATCAGTAGCGTGCCATATTTTTTCACCATATTAAATTGAAAGATCTCCTCCATATAAAAGTGTTTGCCCGCCCGTGAATTTCCGATTGCACCTGATGCAGACCTAACGTCCTATTGAGCGTACATCTGAGTGCGGTGCGCACTAAATTGCTGTGGGCGCCAGGGTTCCCAGGTTCTTTTGACACCAGAATTGTATTTTTTCCTTTAATTTTCTAAAAAAAAATCCCGTTTTTTCCCCTAAGTAAATTACTTTTAAATTTTTGAAGAAAACATTTAAAATATATTTTTTTGAATTTAACTTATAACATTTTTGTACATAGTGTACCTAACTTATATAATAGTGTACACGGCGAGTTAAAATTCCTGAACCGCGGATCAAAATTTAAACCACGATTGTACAACTGGCACTAAATAAATAGGTGGCGAGGCTGGGGATCGAACCTTAGACCTCCGGCATGAAAGTCCATCGCACTAACCATCACGCCACGGCTACTACGAAAAAAAAAAGAATATACACATTTTATTTTTAAACCAAAATTTAAGCTTTTTGAAAAAAAAAAAAGAATCTCAAAATTCATAAAAATTTTAATTTCCAAAACTTCTACAAGACTTTCAGGCAATCTCTTTTCTTTGACTTGACTGGACTACAGTCTAAAAAATTAAACTTCAATGGAAAAAGAAAAATATTGTACACTTTTCTTCTACTATTCGCTTAGTTGAATGACCCTGCCCCCAAAATTGGGAGACACATACATTCCGTAATTTTTTTTTTTTGATTAAGATAAACAAAATCAAATTCACTTTCACGATATGAGAAATTGAATTGTTTTCATGGGGAATTCGAATTAATTTTCAAACTTAACATTTTGAAAGAATAATGAAAAAAATTGTGCTCAAACTAGTTTTGTTCAAAACCTTGCGTTATTAGGTAGTACTTGTATTTTTCTATTAACACGATGCTCCTATTAATATGTACTCAAACACTTAAAACCGGATGCCTAAATGACATTTAGACATCTGGTTTTTCAAAATTTGAGTTTAAAAATTATTTGTTCAAAAACTGTTCTCTAAAATAATTTGAATTAAAAACAAAATAAAAGAACAAACTTCTGGCTTTTAAAATAAGTGTAGCATGAAATTTTTATTGTTGCCATTATTTTGTAATCTTTTTTTTTTTCTATTTTAAGTCGATTTTTTAGAAAATTTCCCCTCTCGCCTAAACGGTCGAAAATAGACGCCCGAGTACGATTTTTTTCTGGTTTCAACCCAATTACATACTCTGGTTTCAAAAGTAGTTCCAAAATATCGCGCCCTTTCCGTCAAATTATCGTAAGCGACATTTTCATATGGTCACATAAAGTTAATTATTTAATTTTTTCTGCGCATCGAAAGCAATCGGACCTTTTGTAATCTGTCAGTAACAGTATTGTTGTTCAATGCTTAAATTTGCTTAATTGGTTCCGTTTCTGAGCAAACAAAATACAAAATGTAGCATACGATACTTTTATTTTTTGTCGCTTACGATAATTTGGCGGAAAGGGCTCGATATGATGCGCCAAACCATACGAGATTAAAATCATACTTCAAAATGGAGACCATGTAATATGTACGACAGAAAGACTGAGAAAAATCAAGCTTTCATGTGTTCAAAAGCTAAGGAAAGTATTGAAACTTTAAAGAGTAATTCATCGTTTGATCTCTGCGCTGATGTCATTTTGCGATGTTACATATAGTGGCGCCCAGGTAGACAAAGTCCTTGAAGACTTCGAAGATGTATCTTTCCATCTTGGCGTTTTGCCCGAGCCGACGATGTTGAGATTCTCTTCTCGATAATAGCATATACTTCGTCTTGTCCTCATTAACAGCCGAACCCATTTTCGCCGCCTCCAATTTAATACTTGCGAACGCGCCGGTAACAGCTCGCTTCGTTCTCCCAATGATGTCAATATCATCTGCATAAGCAAGTAGTTGAACAGACTTTTGAAAAATTGTACCTCTGTTGTTGACCTGCGAGTTGCGTACAATTGCGTCAAGAACGATGTTAAACAGGTTGCATGATAACGCGTCGCCTTTCCTCAAACCTTTCTCGACATCAAAGGGTTCGGTCTTCGGTGGTATTCTTGCCGACTTTGACGAAGCAGCGAAATTTCTCCATCGTCATCCTGCACAAGCAGATGAGTTTGGCAGGGATGCCGAGATGTGCCATGGCTCTGTATAGCTCGTCTCTGTCTACGCTATCATATGCGACTTTGAAATCAATAAAGAGGTAGTGTGTATCGATTTGAAACTCCTGGGTTTTTTCCAAAATCTGTCGGAGTGTGAACATTTGATCGACGGTTGATTTGCCGGGCCTAAAACAACACTGATAGGGGCCGATCAGATCGTTGACAAACGGTTTTAAGCGATCACACAGTACAGATGACAAGATTTTGAATGCGACGTTGAGGAGACTTATACCTCTGTAGTTGGAACAGGTCAAAGCATCTCCTTTCTTGTGGATAGGGCACACTATACCGAGGTTCCATTCATCGGGCATATTTTCTTTCGACCAAATTTCGGAGATAAGCTGGTGTATACTCCCTACCAAGTCATCTCCCCCTGCTTGGAATAGCTCGGCTGGCAGGCCATCCACACCAGCAGCCTTGTACGCTTTAAGCTTGGCTATCGCTAACCGCACTTAATTTAGGTCGGGTGGACGGAAATTTTGACCATCATCTTCCAGGTTGATTGGAGTGTTCTGTCTTACAGCGGAATTTTAACCATCTTCGCCATTTAGCAGTCTAGAAAAGTGTTGTTTCCAGATTCTCAGCACCGACTGTGTGTCTACCACCATATTCCAAATCTTGTCTCGGCAGGCTTCCGTTCTGGCCTTGTAGCCCTGGGTTGATTACCTTACCCTTCGGTAGAACTTTCGAACATACCCCCTGCCGCTACAGTCCTTAATAGACTCGACCGCCCGCGACGTTAAATCGTTTTACAGTATCCTCTCGTCGTTGTGGCGTCATGGATATTCGCAGACGTACTTGAGCTACCACTAAGTAGTGATCCGAGTCTACGTTTCGGAACCGACAATTTTTCCATGGTAGGGAAGTCACCCCGACACACAACCCCCTAGCCTGGAGGACCAGATCCTTATCATAACTCCAAGGATGGGGAGCCGGATAAACCGCTCCTTATTGGCCTGAGCTACGAATACGTTGTAGTAGCCTACACTAAGTAGTTCAACTGGAACTGTAGACGCCACCGTTAATTCCGCTGCCGTCCGTGATTTGCCTGGTCCGCCAGTTGATTTTTTGCCTGATTTATCAGTTGATTTACCGGATACGTCCATGATTTGCCTGGTCCGCCAGTTGGGTTTTTGCCTGATTTATCAGTTAATTTACAGGATTTTCCGTGATTTTCCTGTTCCGCCAGTTGATTTTTGCCTGAACTGTCAGTTACTTTACCGGATACGTCCATGATTTGCCTGGTCCGCCAGTTGATTTTAATTCTGAGTCTAATTGCCGGATACGCCCGTTGATCTGTATTATTATACCTTTAAATACCACCGCTAATATAAGTACCTCGAAAAACGCCGCCGATTGCCACAGGGTTAAAACCTACACGACAAGGTTTCTCATAACAAGGACGGGACCCGGAGAAAACTAGACAAGGAGCGAAGTAAGGACTGATACCGGAGCCAAACTAATAATAATAGAAATTGTATACTTAAGATTCTACGTTTTATTAATAAAGGAATAAGGACTAAGCCGGCGAGCAATATCTCAGCCTTAAGATAAAAAGAACACTACAATTCTAATTCAGTTGTCAATATTTCATATTTTTATGTTAGTTCTGATTTTCCGGTGGTTTTCGTGCGGTAAGAGTCCTTCACTTTTTGGTACTGAATATTTTCAAGTATCTTCTAAAGATTTTCACCTATTCCTATGTATATGTATAAAACAAGTCGATTTAAGCAAGCCAATTAAACATTTTCGACTATTACGGTATTTTTATCTACCAGACTCTCATAAGATTTCTTTGTAAAGCTTAAATTTATTTCCAACAGGAACATGATAATATTTATAATTTGGTGGAGTGCTCTTCAAACACTTAAATAAGCTTTGGAAGAATCAACGAACCAAAAAAAAAAAAAAACAAACACAAATAGAAAAGCAGCGGTATAGTGGCCAGAAAATATCTTGTGCGTGTTGGGATTAAATTAAGACTTTTCTCCATCATGGTTGTTGCTGATGTTGTTGGGAAAAGTTCAGATGAAAAGTGTCTGGAGGCGATTTTAAGAAGAGAAAAAGAAAACATACAAAATCAACAGGACGAACGAAATAATATTCCAAGTTGTTTTTTTTTCCTTTTTTTACGATGCAAAACATAACAGTTTTTTGTTGTCGATGCTATATGTGATGCTTATCACGTTGCAGTAATAAAAATGCCTAACATAAAATTTTCCGAAGGACTTTTGCTTTAACATAACGAAAACACCAGCATTCAAGTAGCAAAATCAATGGTGTTTGTGTTTTTGCTTTATTGGCAAGCGTTTGTCTAATTTCCATAGGGAGTTGTGTGTTAAACGTGCATACATACTGCATATGTTTGTATGAATATAAGTATGTAGGAGTGTAGACGATACAATATATAATACACTGTGTTCTGTGTTCTGTGTTCTTGGAGTGATTAAGGAAACAAAAGATCTGGGAAATCATTCCATGGGGATAAATGGGGATGTTGCCTTTCGACATTGATGACGGTTTTTTGTATTGTTTTGCACTGCTGCGGTTTAACCCTAGTCCAGGTTGGCATTACATAAAGTGACACTTTTGTGACATGTTTTTGTATGTTCTCCATGTGCCACACACAAGGGCACAAAGATAAAAGTGATTATTTCAATCTTTGTTGTGGATGAGGTGAGAAGCTCATCGGTGACCCAGGGTTCATCCTAAGAGGATGAGAGGAAGTAAAATAAATTTGGGTTTGAAGTAGATAATACCTATGGTTCCTTAAGTCTTAGAATGGTCTTTAATTTTATCTTTAAATAATTTAAAAGTCTGTAGTCTGTAAATATTTTAAAACTGGGGCACCAGCTTTGGGGGAACCTATATCATGTAGAAATATTTAAATTATTTACAAGTAAATCATTAGCTAATAGGTTAAAATTCTGAATTTCCAATTTTTAATATTGATACATACCTTTGTATGTAGTTCTCAGAGTAAATATGCAATATTAAATTTAAAAATACTTTTTCGCAGAATAAGAGACCATACTAAACATACTAGATTTTTTTGTTGGTACAGTCGAAAAGCACAGCCAACACGGCACCATCTCTAATATCGGATTCAGACTAATCGGCTTTACTGCAGAGCTAGATCTTGTGGTATCTAATACGCAATTCCCACCTGTCGTTTTTTCTTTTAAAAAAGCAGTACTTCAAGAAAGAAAAAAGTAGTACACAGCAGTACGGGCGAAGAAACGGAGTTTCGTGAGCGGGATAGAGAACCCGAGAAGGGAGTTAAAATTCTTTGAACTTTGAATTTTTATTGATCTGCCAACCGTGTGAACAGAACATTTTCAAGCTGACAATATTGCCAGATATATAATTGTCCGAAAATTAAATTGTTAGACTTTGGCACAAAATCTACCAATCGTGTGAATGGACACATGCTGTAAACGTAAGCTGGCCAGGGAGCGTCGTATGTTTGAAAATATCATCTGCAATGCAGGTGGTGCAATAAAAAAATCGAGGTAATAAAACAGACAGAAGCGTCTCAAATTTATCCGATGCATGATGATTTTTAAGTTCCAATGAGGATATTGAACATCCCCTAGTCCAGTGTTAATAACACCACTAAGGACAAATTCTGCAGAACAGAGATTTAACAGGGGTCAATGTCAATAATTGATCCAAATGTATCTAGTTGGATCAAGTTCAAGTTTTATACGAATTTAAATGCGAAACCCTTTTACTTTTCACTTTTCAAAAATAATCTGAAAAATTGAAAAGTGAAAAGCACTTTTACTTTGCAGGAAATTATTTTCTGGAAACTGAAATGTGGCGTAATGGTTAGCGCGTTGGACTGTCATGCCAGAGGTCTGGAGTTCAATACCAGCCGCTTCCACCTAAAGTTTTTTTCGGTCCCCTCCATTCCTGCAGACACGCACACAGGAATGGTTGAGAGTTGTAAGTCACTATTTGTGCCACCAAATTTATTTATTTTATTTAGAGGAAGTGACATAAAAGACATGTCCTCAAAAACGAGGATGTTTGGCAACGCTACCAATGAATTGAAACTAAAAAAGAAAGAACGAAAGAAAGAAAGAAAGAAAGAAAGAAAGAAAGAAAGAAAGAAAGAAAGAAAGAAAGAAAGACAGGAGAACCTCTGAACTGTGCCAAGTGCCAACTACGAACGCAAACGCATTAGTTGTCTTAACAGTGCTGCCTTAGGCCAGAAAGGACAACAATAAACCAAATACTCACAAAGTGGTAGATCTTGGACAAAAACAGGAACATCAAATCGACACCCACCACCCTTTATCAAGGCCGCATTAGGCAATAAAGAGATGAGGTGAATCGAGAAATACATATGTATTGTTTTGGCATCCCTGCCTAACACGAGCGTTTCTGCAGGAAGATGGAATCTTAAGAATAATATGAGTTTAACAAGAACCAATTAAAAAAAAAATTAAAGATGAACTGGATTGTAGATAACACTATATTTATGTAAAACTGTGGTTTGCATCTCAAACAAAACCTTGACCAGTTTCCAACAATTATGAAAATGAAAAAAAAACAGAAACAAATATAATGTAATACCTAATAAAATCAATAAAATATTAGGCTGAGAACAAGGGTATTAAATTTGTGAACCATTTCTGTGTGCGTATTGATAGAACCTACATTCCCTTTGAGGACTTTTAACTTCTTAATAAGCGACATTTTCAAAAATAAACAAAAAAAAAAACTTTTTTTTTTCATTTCAGTTGTAAGTGATTTTAACACTGATCTTGATCGCCAAGTTTTCAAGTTATTACAGCGTTGCGTTCGGCGTTTGAGGTTGACCCAAAATTAAACAACTTAGCAAAAAATCTCAACAACCGGATGTGACACAAATATTCCTCCTCTCAGACGACTGGAATAATAATAATCCCAACATAATTAAGTCACTCAAAAACAAACCTATTAATCACTTAAAAATAAACACAAAAAATCAAACAAAAATGTTCGCATTTACTGATAGACAACTTTAATAAACAATTTATGAATTGAATATCATTAATAAATTATTCAAAAAATTTTTAGTTCGCTGAAGCTTCTATCAATAAACTTAGTGATATAAATAAATAAAAAAAATTATAACAATTCAAAATCAAGTCCTCCCCAAACAAATGGTAGACAAATTTTATGAGTAAAAAATGCAAAGTAGTACAATCATCACAAATGAACTTAAAATGCCTGCGGTGTTATTTTTAAAAAAAGCTTATTACACTTGTGGTATTAATAATTTGCGTAGCCAGAAAAACTTATTATCTTTATTGTTGTTTGGTTGTTATTTCCTTAAAAAAAAAAAAAAACAGATAAGAAATTAGAATTTGAATTTAAAATGTTTTTTTTTATTAACACGCAAATCACGTAGTGGTTGTTCTATTAGGAAACTATGGTTGTGGGTTTTAAGGTTTGATTTTAAATTTACTTTACTTCAAGGATACAAAGCTATCAGTAATGAGGCTGATGATTAAGTTTGCGAGTCTTGAATATACAATTTATGAACATTAAATTACATGCAATGAAATTCATTTCTATATAAACACTCCTATGCCCGTAATATTCACGCCGCCGTTTTAAATTGGTTTGGATTCAGAAGTCGGTTTAAAATTTTTAAACCGACTAATCGGTAATATTCACTCACTTAAGCCGATGTCAACCAAAATTTTAAACCGAATGATCGGTTTAACTACGATAAACCGACTCCAAATTAAACGAGGAGTTTTCGTGTCGTTTAGATACGGGTTTAATGGTTTTATGTAGCTAATATTCATCATTTTATTGGTTTATTCAGTCCCAAATATTCAATCATGTGATTTATGCATTATAAAGCTATCGGAACACAACATATTTGTGCACGTTATTCAATACAAGCCGCTTCCACCTTAAATTTTTTTCAGTTTTGTTCACAAAAAATTTGTATCTGTCCAAACTGAATTTCAATAGTCTGGCAGCGATACCGATGCACTTTAAAAATGCTAGTACTATTTTTTTTGTTAGGAAAGTGCATTATGGTAGTGAAATGTTCACGGTATCGCTGCCAAACCAATGAAATTCAGTTAAAATTTAAACCGACTCGAATATTACCGATTTAAACGAGATTTTGTCGTCATTTCTTTTCTGTCCATGTGAATTTGCGCTTACATGAGACTAATCTCTAACACCGTTCTTCAAACAAAAATGCAAACGTTTTGCCCCAATATTATATACATAGAAGCACAATCATGACGTCCAATATCATTTCTATGCGCAATACGCTGATAGGAAGATAGACTCAAGCAGATTAACACAACTTGATACCAGCCAGCATTGACGCTATTATGAGTTAATTGAGACGAAAGCGATGGAAAAAAGTTTTGATTTTCAATGAGGAAAAAGCTAATTTATATGCTGTCATTACAAAAGTGCACGTAATTTCACGGCGTAAATTATTAGGAACTTGAGCATCTAGGCTCTGAGTAAATATAAAAAGGGTTACAGTGGTTGCTTATAGTCTGACAAACAAATGTTCTAACAAATATTACAGAATTTTTCATCAGAAGCCAGAGGAAATTACGCCCGAACTAATTTTTGGAAAAAACGCCACGGCCAATCTTTGTCTCTCTTCCACCATCAGTTGTTTTATTTCCTAACCGTTATACAGATTAATTGTAACTGTAGCCTTAAGCTTGAATGAAAATATAGCAAAGACAAAGTATAGGTACCGACATACTTTTTATATTCTTGGATTCTGGCATTCGGTGATATTCTTCCCAAATTTGACGGAGCAGCAAGATTTTACACAGGAAAAAACTCCAAATGTCTCATCGGACCTCTTTCTACATCAAGGATTTCAGTGGTATTCTTGTCGACTTTGACGGAGCAGCAAGGTTTTTTTGTGATCATTATTCAACAGAGGAATTGAATTTGGGAGAATTTTAAGATTATAGCACGCTTTTCGACGCAGTTTTTCGAATCCTGAAGGCTGTTGCCAGAGGTCTGCATTCAATACCAACCGCTTTTACCTTAAGCTTTTTTTTAGGGCTACTGCCTCTTGCGAGGAAGTGACAAGTCATCCATGAGAATATATCTCTTGTCATATAGAAAAGTGCCACTCACCTTAGCCGTTCGGATTCGGCAATAATCTGTAGGTCCCTTCCATTCCGGCAGACCACGCACACATTCCTGTGTTGAGAGTTGTAAGTCACTAGGCCCTGGTTTTTCATGAGCCGTTGTACCACCAAATTTATTTATTTTATTATTTCTTCGTTTGAAACTCATTTTTAAGAGAAAACAACTGAAAAGAGATCTCGTCAGAAAAAAAATTTCGAAAGTGTTCTTCCTGAATTTAACGGTGCAGTAAGATTTCTTCATGCTTATTCTACACGGGTATTGAGTTTGAAAGGATTCCAAAATTATGGCATTCTCTCTCGACTAATATTTTACAATAAAATTTATAATTATCTTCAGAAATTTCTTGACTTACAAGATTTCCGTGGTATTCTTTCCGACTTTGATGGAGAAGAAAACTTTCATTATACCCAGATCTTAACCCTCTAAAAAGTCATATCTCTTTTATTTAAATAAATGGCCGGTACGTACAGGGTGGGGTAAAAGGAATGAACCGGTTTTAGAGGGATGCGTAAAGCAAAAACAATTCAACTTATAGAAATTATGTTTTTATTGTTTAATTCAGTACAGAATCTAGTTTTTTACAACGACTGTGAAGTTGGCAGGACATTTTTCGCGTAGAGTCTTGGGACCAAGACAGGAATTTGCAATTTTGTTTGCATTTCTATTCCGGATTTTGCAGTTCAAAAAATAGTGGGTGTAATCGCGTGACTTCACAGTGAAGTTAGCAGGTCATGCCCTTTTATCAGCAACCCGTAAAGCTATTACATTGAAATTGGCCTCCAAATTTGCAGTTCAAGAAAATCCTAAATCCAAATTTTAAAGTCCTCATTTAAAAAAAAAAAAATCATACTGACCTGCTAACTTCACTGTGAAGTAAGCAGGTCATGCCTTTTTTTACCAAACAGTAAAGCTATCACATTGAAATCAGGCTCAAAAATTTGCAGTTAATTTGCAGTTCCAGAAAAGCCAAAAGCTAACTTCACTGCGAAGTCGGGGCTGAAATATGTTTTTTTTTAATTTTTTTTTTAAATAAGGACTTCAAAATTTGGTTTTTGGCTTTTTTGGAACTGCAAATTGTTGAGAATGATTTCAATGTGATAGCAGCTTTACCGGTTTATAAAAAAAGGGCATGACCTGCTAACTTCACAGTGAAGTTAGCAGGTCAGTATGATTTTTTTTTTAAATGAGGACATCAAAATTTGGATTTAGGATTTTCTTGAACTGCAAATTTGAAGGCCAACTTCAATGTAATAGCTTTACGGGTTGCTGAAAAAGGGCATGACCTGCTAACACCCACTATTTTTTGAACTGCAAAATCCGGAATAGAAATGCAAACAAAATGCAAACAAAACTGCAAATTCCTGCCTTGGTCCCAGGACTCTACACGAAAAATGTCCTGCCAACTTCACAGACGTTTTTTTACATTAAGTTCTTAAGATGATATCACGTTGAAGGTGAATTCTATAGTTTTCAACCGCTCTTCTGCACATTTCGATGGGTATTGCCGTAACTTCCTCTCCGATTATGTCCTTAAGTTCTTCCAGGGTATGTGGACGAAGGAGTTGTTGTTGAACCAGTGTTTTCTAATGTCCTAGGCCTAGCCCAAAGTCTAATTGCATTACCGTCAGGGACGTTTCCCCCAATATGGTATGGTCTCTACCCAAAACTAGACTCTCTTACTGCCACAACGAGACCCCTCCCCTTTTCCTACCACAGCCACAGCCCGAGCGCCAGCCGGTCAAAACCGGTTCATACCTTTTGCCCCACCCTGTATAGCTTAACGAACAGCCTGTTTTGGCTTTAAATTAATATAGAAATCGCTATAGATATCCACATTTCTTGTTGATCGATTAACAGACACCCTTTACCGAAGAAGAAAAATAATCCCTGCTTTCTTTTCATTCATTTATTTATTAAATCAATAACATGACACATTAAGTTTCCTGCTCTAATTATTCCATACAGATTAAATCTCTTTGCGTGGAAAATAACGAAAATTCATATCCTGACATACCTCTGCCATATATTTTCAGCCAACAATCAATCATCCAAATACCATTGTTTAGGAATCCAAGTGAAATAGTTCTAAAATACTTGAAAGTAAAAGTTTTTCATTATTGCAGTTAATTTCAGTTCAAATCGAACGAGACAGTCACAGTGAGATCTAAAGTGCTTCAGGCAAGTGTATCCTTTTTGCTGCCACTATAAGTCCCTTGGCAAGGGTTTATAGTTATGTTATATGAAATTATGAAAACTATTTTGCATTAAGTCTATTTGTTCGTGGTGGTGCCCGTGCCGTTTGAATTTGTTTCCTTTTTTTTTTTTTTTGTTGTTGTTGCAATTACTGTGGAACATTATGCAAATCCGGTAGCTGGCACTCGATATGCAAACGGATTTCAGATAATATAATACCTCTAGAGGAAGGCACACAAAAGGCCTGGAGGCCACCATAGCTGTGCAGTTGTTGGGTGAAGCTCTTTTCTCTTTTCTATTTTCTTTGTTTTTTTTTTATAGCATGATTGACTCACTTGAAGTGTATACTCTGTGTGAAGTAACAATTGCTGCTTTATGGGTACAGAAAAGTAGAGACCTTAAGCTATTTGCAGTGTTTTTAAGTGACATGAAGACTCCTCGTATTTCAGGCATTGGACATGCAATTAAAATGACACTCAACACGAAGAGGCACGGGCACGGTTCGAAGGATTATGCCCAGGAAGTGCAATAATTGCATGGGTGTGAATTTTGCCGCTTTATGCTTTGGACTTTGGAGTGTTTTATTTTTCAAATGAAATTTAGGGCAATATAGTTTTGACATTTTCATATAAATATACACATGTTTACGTATGACTTCAAAGAGGATAATGAGCTTGCAATATTATATTTGCCATCAGACCTAAACAAACCGTCATTAAGAAAGACAATTATAGAGTGATTACCCAGTGGTCTTTATGGTCCCATATTTTAAAATCTAGTATACTTACACTGCCGGTCATAAGGTTAGAAGCAGGCATTTTTGAGAAGTAAAATCGATATTTCTCCCGTTACATGATGGATTAGAAAAAAACAACTATTGTAAATGAGAGACTATTTGTTAACAACAAAATATAAAATTTGGCTATAGGAGAGATTTAGCTAACGGAACTTTTATGACAAATTGTTAATTGAGTCAAGAATATGCGAAAATAAATCGGGTCATTAGATTAGAAGCACATCAAATAAATGAAAATAAAATGAAGTTATTTATATTTTGTTATTTATTTTAGCTTTTATTAGATTTTTAAACATGTGTGCTGCCACCAGCCTTCAAAATAACTTCAAAAATTCTATCTTTTAAGGATTTATAAAGAGATTCCAAGTAGTACAGTGAAATCTCACTCCAGGCCAATTTGATACCATTATTTAGCGCTTGCTTGTCATCGTATTGCTTCCCTCCCTCATATGCCTTACGTGTAAGCCAGCCCCACACATTTTTAATAATGTTGTATGTATGGGTGTATGGGAGCGTTGTCCTGCTGAAATTTCCATGGAATTGGTCCAAAAAGCTCGCTAATTTTGGGGAATACTGATTCCAGCAAGGCTTTGTAGGTTTTCCCAGTCATTTTGGTATCTTGGACTACCAAGTCTATAGCGCCATAAAATGAAATTGAGCCCCAGACCATAACGCCTCCTTCTCTGCTATGGTGACGGTTTAAAAACCGCTCCTCTTTCCTCAGGTCATGAAAATAATAATTATAACCATCTGTCCCATCTAGGTTAAATTTTTTTTCGTCGGAAAAAATAACCTTCCGCCAATTATTTGTGATCATTCCATTTTGCACATCCCAGCTCATGTGATCTTTCGCGAAACAGAAGCGTTGCTTCTTCCTTGCGTCATTAAGTGGTGGTTTTTTCTTAAGCTTCAGGCGCTTTAAGTGTTTAGCATGGCGAATCTTGCGTTTAACAGTGGATAAGCTGGCCTTAACATTGGCTTTCTCCCTAATTTTAGCTGCCGTTAAAGCTGAATTTGACGCTATTCTAAGGATTCTTCGCGTTTCGCGAAGTGTTAAGGCAGAGGAAGTGTTTCCTTTATAATTTTTCGAGTAAGACGATAGATTTTTTAAATAATTGCTGACACAATGATCACTTCGATTTATTTTTCGGGCTATAGCACGGCATAAAAGACCTTCAGAGCAATAAACATCTATTCTTGCCCTTTCCTCCACTGTCAAACATTTGTTCTTGCCCATTTTTATTAACACTGAATCAAGAACAATTAATTTATAAAATGTATCGTTTAAACCGAAAAAAAAAATTATTCACTTCAAAAAACAACGTTGATTTGTTCACTGCTTCTAATCTAATGACCCGATTTATTTTCGCATATTCTTGACTCAATTAACAATTTGTCATAAAAGTTCCGTTAGCTAAATCTCTCCTATACATAAATGTTATATTTTGTTGTTAACAAAATAGTGTCTCACTTACCATAGTTGTTTTTTTCTAATTCATATCGATTTTACTTCTCGAAAATGCCTGCTTCTAACCTTATGACCGGGAGTGTACCAATAGGTAGATACGGCCTTAATGGTGTGCAGTGAAAGAATGTAGGAAAGTTGAAAACCATATATTTAATTTTGTATTATTATACAGTTACGGATTTTGAATGAATTAGGTATACGCATTAGACTGATTTAAAAAAAAATTAAAATGTCTCCGATTTTTAATGCCACTAGCTTTTTAGTTAGAGTTCAGTAAAATAAAGCCTGATAAAATTTCAGCCGTTTAGATTAATATTTAGAGGTCACTCATTGATAATTTCTTTTTCCCATATAAATTGTATGCGAAGTTTGCTATTGTTTGCTTCTTTATTTTATAACTTTACAACCGGTTTGGTTATCGTACGGTAATGATTGAGACGTATTCTTAAAGGAAATTGAATATAATTAGTGCACTCTTTCCAAAGTTATTAAAGGTTAAAGTCGATGGTTTATACCACAGTTTTGTAATCACAAAACATTTTCAAAAAAAAAAAAAACATTATTTATTTTTCGCTTCTAACTCATGCAGTGTGAACATTTAAAGTCGTGGCCTACGCCGACGACATAGTAATAATGGCCTCAGGAAAATTCATACCCACACTGTGTGAGCTTCTACAAAAATCCCTTGAATAGCTCAGCGACTGGGCCAGAAGCTGCGGACTTAATGTCAACCCACTCAAGACAGAAATGGTTTTGTTTACAAGAAAACGTAATATCCAAAAAATTTACCCTCCCACCATAAATGGGACACCGCTCCATATCACGGGTACGGCAAAATATCTTGGTTTGGCAATAGATCGTAAACTAAAATGGAATGAATACTTTAAAGAACGGGAAAGGAAAGCTTCAATAGCATTCTATACCTGCAGTAGAATTTTTGGGAAAAGATGGGGTCCTAGCCCCAAAACCATTCATTGGATGTACACAGCCATAATAAGGCCAATTTTTACGTACGCCTGTTTGGTATGGTGGCCAGCCTTAGACAAGGCAACCAATCTTAAAACCATGACTAAAATTCAAAGACTTGCGTGTATTGGTACGACTAGTGCCATGAAAACGACACCTACCGCAGCCCTGGAGACTTTCCTTTCACTAGCCCCTCTCGATTTATTTACGAAAGAAATGGCGGCCAATAGTGCTTTACGACTCAAACAGTGCAACAACTGGAAAGGGGGCCACTTCGGACATAAAACAATTATAAATTTTACGGACAAAGACATTAAAATGGACTATTCAATACCGCAAACTGATTTCAATCCAGTTGCCCAAACGGATATTCCCTCCAGGGACCGTTGCGTTGGGCTGAAAATTAGGTCATAAACGTTGATAATATGTCTGTCTTCACGGAAGGCTCCAAGATAGGTGAAGGGGTGGGGTCGGGCATCTTTTCCGAAAAACCGCCCTTAGGTAGATCAATAAAGCTTTTAAATTTTTGCAGTGTCTTTCAAGCGGAAGTATTTGCAGTTTGTGAAACCGCTAAATGTCTTGCCACATGTGAACTAACAAACAAAAATATAGATTATCTTCATTGACAGTCAGGCGGCAATAAAAGCCATTTCCTCAATCGTCACAAAATCCAAACTGGTGAACCAGTGCCGTAATGAGTTCAAATTACTCAGTGCCGCAAACATAGTTACCCTCCGATGGGTCCCAAGACACCGCGACATATATGGGAATGAAATGGCGGATGAACTGGCCAAAACCGGATCTTTCCTTGATCCGAGCCAAATTGAATCCTCTGTTTCCATGCCACTGGCATAAGAAAAAAGTAGAATACGCCAAAGCTTCCTAAAGGCCGCCAAACGACAGATGGCCAGCAATTGATATTTGTAGGGCTTCGAGGAACCTATGGCCGGATATCTCTAAGAAAAAAACTGACTACCTTCTTACGCTAAGTAGACCTCAACTGTCCCTCCTGGTTGGAATCCTAGCGGGTCACAACTCAATGGGAACCCACATGGGTAGAATGGGTATTACTATATCTGACTTATGCAGAGGGTGTCATGACGAAGAGGCGGAAGAGGGCTCTTATCACTTCCTTTGTGAGTGCCCCAGCTTAGCAAGAACCAGGAAGATAACCCTCGGAGAATACTTCTTCGAAGAATTGGGCGACATCTCGTGTTTGCCATTGAAAAACATCATAAAATTCATCCAGAATTTAAGATGGTTCAGGAAGGCACCCCACACCTAAACCAAAGGCTCCACTTACTCCTTTCCTCACCCGTCCTTATACCCTCCCTACCCTCTTCTTGGGGAGCACAATGGATCCACTGAGATCCGAGTGATATGATGCGATTTTCCGTATCATCACCCCTTCAAACCTAACCTAACCTAACCTGTGAACTTTGGCGTTGGATTGATCACACAACATTTGACCAATAATATCGATTGAAATCTCATGTGATAGCTAATCAAAAGTACTACAAATTATTATATGAGCATTATCCCCAAAAAATCAACGGTAAGCTAGTTATCTCAAGTTAAGTCGCACCACCCCCAAAACCTGATGCATAGGCGAACTTTATCAAATTTCTCCCGCTATAACTTAAAGGTGAAGCAACGCATAGAGGTCGTTTATATCTTATTTTGTAGATAATTTTATTCCCTATGAGGTTTTAGTTGAATATTTTGTTGTAAAATAAAATGGGAACGAGTTATTCGATAAAAACCAAACCAATTTCTTTTTCAAGGCGGCTCTTCCCTAACCCCAAAAATCCCAAAAACTCAGTTTTATACCTAGGAGGTGTGCCCAAACAGATCCTATAAATAAAATTTTGTCCATCGAAAAATTAAATTTGATTTCCTAATTTGACTGTACACTATATTCCAAAAACAAAAAAAACAAAAAAAAAACAATCTACGATATTGATGTGTATCAACTTAGCAGGTCACTTTTTCCGTTGCAGATTAAAAAGTATATAGTAATAAGTTGCTACTTAATTGCTAATTAGTTACGCAAAAAAAAAAGAATTAATTGCTCTGTTGGTTTGCGAGAAAATGGATGTCCTGCAAAGTCGACGTCAACTTAGCAGGTCAACTTTCTCAAAATTATAGATAAACGGTCCGGAAGTAGATATATTATTGAGAACTACTAAATTGCTAATTAGTTACGCAAAAAATAAATTTTTTGCTCTGTTGGTTTGCGAGAAAATGGATGTCCTGCAAAGTCGACGTCAACTAAGCAGGTCAACTTTCTCAAAAATAGAGATAAATGGTCCGGAAGTGTATATATATTGAAAACTACAATTAAGTAGTTTTAATTGCTAATTAGTTACGTAAAAAAAAAATTTGAATCACTTTTTTCATTTTCGAATAAAAAGAAATGACGTCATCATATAAGGACACCCATTTTCTCGCAAACCAAAACAGCGCGTTAATTTTTTTTTTGCATAACTAATTAGCAATTTGTCCCGGACCAATTACCTAAAGTTTTGAGAAAGTTGACCTGCTAAGTTGACGTCAATTTGAATTTCAAATACGTATGTATATTCTTGACAATGCTAACCTCCGTATTATACGACCGTATTGTAGGTGCTCCATCATTTATATGATCATCTTCAAATAGTCTCTGAATTTTGTTCCATATATCGTCACCTGAATGCAAGAACTAGGTAACTCGCATTTTTCATATTTCGAGTTATCAGCAAAAACGTTATTAAGAATAGTTTACTAGACTCTTTTTCCAATGTAATCCGAACACAGCAACATAATTTTTTTTTACGTGATAAGGATATTCGTGATCTATAAGATATCGAATAAATCATTATTATTTTTGTTATTTAACCTGAAATATAAAATAATTAGTGAAACAATAGGTAGTTACCCAATTCTTGCACCAATTTTTTTTGCTGATTCTTAATTAAAATCATTTTACTTTTCTGAGATAAAAATGCTTAACTTCATTGAAAATTGTA
Source organism: Epistrophella euchroma (assembly GCA_947049315.1). Lineage (NCBI taxonomy): Eukaryota > Metazoa > Arthropoda > Insecta > Diptera > Syrphidae > Epistrophella > Epistrophella euchroma. Next base: position 56,437,448 of record OX346246.1, on the reverse strand, counting down.
TGTACATATGTAAGTCTGAAACCGCAGAGACATCGGAGACAGCTGCCTTCTAAATAAAGTCTTTTTTCAAGATCTGAAATAACTATTTTCGCGGTTAAGCACCTAGCTATATTCCTACAAAAAAATCGTGCATGTTTTAAGAAAATACCTTTTTGTGAATTTTTTGCGTACGGTACTTAGCTCGGGTAATCATTTTTATTTTTACTAAAACATCACTTTAATTTTAAAATTCGCAAAGGAATGTAAATAAATTAAATCCGATCACATCGAACTCAATAGTTTTATCAGATTTAATGAAAAGCTTTTTTTTTGCTGTGTAACCAAGTGCATAAAACGGTAAATTATGTATTATCTTAAACAACATTGTCAGTAGAACTATCCATATTGTTTGATACATTTTATTTAGCTGCTGTTTGGATGGGTATACAGTAGTAGTAAAAAAATCATACATATAGGTATTTATACTTAAATTTTTTTTTAATACTTTTTCGCTTTGGTTAAGTTTTTGAATTTTTTATTATACTTTACAGGTCTTACTTGAGTTGCAGCTGATTGTGCGAGCCAAGTGTTCAAATTAGATAACTTAAATTACCTGATTAAGATCACCCAAAAAATTCATATCGCAGATACCTACTTCTTGCACTGAAAATTCTTGCGTTATTTTAGTTGTCTAGTTTTTTCATTAATCTATATACAGTAGCAGAGAGGGAATTAGACTCAAATATATGTTTCATTAAATGGTAACTACCGTAAGGTACCTTAAAATCATATTATCTCAAAAAAGACAAAAATGTAGTTACCTAGTTCTTGCATTCAGGTGGCGATATAATAAAGAAAATGTACATGTAGGTACAGACATATTTAATTTTGTATATTTTAACCTTTTAGAAGCTTAAATCATTAATGAGAAATAATTTGAACAACTTGTGTTAAATTTCTTGTTTAAAATAATGTAAATCATTATTGAGAAATAATTTGAACAACCTATTAAATTCCTTGTTTAAAATATGTAATGCAAACAGAAAGTACCTACCTCAATCATAATCAAGTGCATGCATTGAATCCTCATGCTCAACTTGAATTTAATATAAATATTTATGCCATGAATGAGAATTAAGGATGCATGCGGAATTAAGAATATGTATACAGCTTCGTATTGATTTTAAAATTACTGATATAAAAATAAAAGTGCCTTGGTGTGAATAAATGTAGGATAAGGTACAAACAATATTGTACACATTTAAACCTACATATACTAAGTGGAAATCGTAAAATAAAACGAATGCTTTAAACTTTTCGAAGAGCTTACTACTTCCTAGAAGGTGCATAAAGGCATAAGAGCATTTTACTTTTGAATTGATTTTCATTTTTTTGTTTGGTGACATGGATAAAATAAATGAAAATAAATTTATTTGAGCTATGTATTAATTATTATTTATGTACAGATGTTGCAATTAAATTAAAATAAAAAAGTAATCATATATTTTGCAAAGTTGTGAGTGAAACCTATGTTTGTATTAGCAGTACCTTCGTCATCAAATACAGAAAACTGAGATTCAGCGGTAAGGCGAGAAGAGATAAGATAAGATGTAAGAGACGAGCGTAGCGTTTTGTGGGGAGAAAATAGGTAGGGGAGAGTGGGGCTAAAAGTAACACTTTTTACTAAAATTGATGCTGTTTCTAAGATTTTGAAAATGAGTCAGCAAAACCTATTTCTATTATTATTATTATTATTGTATTATTCATACTAGAATGTCAGTTTATTAGACTTGACCATTCTTTATTCCGTCAACCTTTTTCTGTTGAAAGATCAATATTTCAGCTACGAAATTCAACAAAAAAGTCAACCAGATAGGTACTGATCAGAATTTGTAAGAATATAGGTAACATTTAGACAAAAAACCGTGTTGTTACGACTTACCCCATAGGCGGGGAAAGTTGTAACATAGACTGGGGTAAATTGTAACAAAAACTGTTTTGTAATTTTTTAAGAAAACTATCAATTTACAAACAAGATAAACAACACAATATACAGCACATACACCAGTTAAATATATAAAATTTATTTATAAATTAATTAATTTTTAATAATAATAAAAAAAAACAAAATCAATACATATTCATTTTTGAAAAAAAAAAAAAAAAACTGAATTTAGTCACATAAAGATTAAGAACGTAATTAAATATTCTTTTCTCATCAAACTTTTGTTGGCAACGATTACCGTCATATGGATTTGTTTCTTTTTAACTCAAAATAAAGAAAAAAAAAAAACTTATCAAAACGAAATCCAAACATCGAAAACCATTTTCCATCGTCTTGGCTCCCAAAAATGTATTTGAAAATACGAACGATGTCTGTGTGTTACAACTAAGGTACCCCACAAAAATGTTACAACTAGCCCCACCACAAAATTTTACACAAATGATTTAATTTAAAAAAAAAAACCGAAAACCATTGAAAGCTCAGATACTTATATGAACTTAAACAAAACATAAATATGTACATATTTAAAGAAACAACTAGCACTGTTTTGCTTCCGAGTGAAGAGGAATACCAAAAATACAAAAAAAAAATTAAGTTACAAATGTAGCAATTTTAGGGACTACCCTCATAACTTTTCAGTATGATGTCCTATTCACAGCTAAAGTAAGCTTGACGTTAGCTTTGAAGTAGACGAACATTTTTCTACTTCACGCATTTCTTAATTTTCAGGGGAACCCTCTCATTTTAAGCTGTTACTTTTTACCCCTGTTACTTTTAGCCCCGCTCTCCCCTACGCTATTTGACTTATTTAAGGTGTGTTTAAGGATTTTTTTTTGATTAAAAATAAAGATTCAAATTACTAAGGCTGCGCTTACAGTACTGCGAGAAGCGATGCGATGCGAGAAGCAATCCAAAGTCAATCCCAAAGTAGGTACATAAAAGAGAATGCATAATGCCGTATGATTTTTATTCTACTTCTATTGCCTACACAGGGGAGAGTACGATAACTAGGGTGCCGCAAAATAATAACGAATTTTTGTATAGAGAGATTTAATAAAATAATATTTTTAATATAGAAGGGGGGAGGGGACGTCTATCACCCTCCGCTTAGACGGGAGGGGCAATTTTCTAAAAACTGTAAAAAAATAAAAAAAAATATGTTAAAAACAACGGCAACACTTACAATACAAAATTTATAGGTTTTCTGAAAGGCAGAAACCTATTCTTTTATATTTTGTTTCAGTCTACTTATTTCTGTTAATAGTTTTTGAAAAAAAAATACTTTCAAACTCAAAATTTATCAAAAAAATACAAAAGTACAAATACAAAAAATGAAGACAGTATTTGTTTGTATACTCATATTTTTGAACACTCTCTCCATCATATTAATGCTATTTCTTATTCAAATTTCTAGACAAGTTTTGTTTTACGAATGCCAAAACTTTTTCTTAAGCAGATCCAGATATAATACCTTGTAAAACTTAAAATGGCAAACTCTATAGACTCAGACTTCATTAAAAAGGAATTAATAAAACCATAAAGAACCGAAAGTTTCTTTCGCACGAACACAGTTTTGGTGTCATTAATTACGAAATTCCTACAGTGAAAACCACCCAATTCAAAGATGCCAAAAACAGGACACAACTTAAAAGACATTGCAAGTTGTGACCAGTGAAATAGCAAAACTATTTACCAAACTCACTAAATATTTGTTTTTTTATTTTTTTTTAAATTGAAAAGAGAAATAGAACGTTTGATCCACACGTTGCTTCTTACCATTTCTGGAGAGTTTTCATTTCTTTTCAACAGGACTCATACATTTTCACTCCAGATGATGGCCACTTCATAAAGTAGCGGAACTAGGGCATAAGGACATTACCCACTTCAGGAAATAAATTTTTTTGTTTTGTTTGTTCAACGTAAAAACTGAATTCGATGGGTTCGTGGAGGTTGACTGGGTCTTCTGTGGGCGTCATAGAAGGATCACCATCAATGATGATGATGATGATGATGGCGTGCATGAACAAAATGGAAGTATGAAATAGAAAAACTCCTAACTGCACCTGCAACTTTTTTTTTCTCGATTTTTTTTTCTGTGAAAACACTTTTTGAATGATGCTAGCTACTTTTTTTTAATATTTTTTTTAATTTATTTTTAGCAATGAGCTTTCGGATGAAAAATTTTGAGAGAGCATAACGCAGGTGTGGCAAAATGGGAACGGAAATGGTTTAAGTATTTTTGATGTCCATTGGGATGTAACATTCATTTTTGCTATATACCTACATATGTCAGTTTTGAATTTTTATTGGAAGAATTATTTTATCATGGTTAGAGCTTAAAAGGGTTCATAATAATATAAAAAAGGATGTGCTTTGCTATTGAAATATTATTTTTTTTGTTTACATGAACCACAAAATAAAATTTCATTTAAACCATTTGAAGATGAGGAAGATGAGTGTCATTTGAATAAAACTTTTTATTATTTTTTTTTTTTTCATTTTGAGCAACTTGAAATTACATTTCGAAGAGGGAAAATAGTATTAGTTCAACAATCTTTGATGTTTTAAAGTGATATGATATCGCAATATAAGAACCTGGACCGTAGAATATCGGAAAACTACTACGAGCGGATTGGTTTAAGCTTGGCTCAAGCAGGGCATATTTTTCATTTAAGTGGGCAGGTAAGTATCCTAACATAGCAAATATGCATACAATTGAAGTTGGAAGAATTATTGTCCAGTATAACTTTCTGATTGTGGCGTTTTTCGTCATTCAACGAAATCGAAACACTTTTCGAATTCAGACATTTTGACTATAATTTCGGGTTTTGAGGAAGATTTCAGTCCCGGAATTTTGACACACTTTTTGACTCTAGAAACGATATGGTTATCAAATCTTCATAAAACTAATTAAATTGAAGAATAAGAATATATGTAATACCTACAAACTTGAAATTTGATGGTTCTGCTCCAAAAAAGTCGATCGGGAAGTGTATTAAGTTCTTAAAGTCCAACACACACAACAGATTCACAAAAATTAACATCAACTAAATAACGGAGCATTCTCAGCTCAACAACAATCAGGGATAAATATTATCATATGAACTTTGTTCCGAAGCAAACAAAATCAGTAAAATAGCCAGAAAGTCAACTTATTTACCGGGTTTGATTCCAAATATAGTGCAATAAGTGCTCAAGAGATCAAACCCAACAATTATGAAGCAGCAGACGACACAATCCAACACAGCGAAAGTTCGATGAGGCTATGCAGGCTAGCGCATGCAGCACAGAATGAGGCCTACCACTCAATGCTGCAGACTAGAACCAGACCTGCTGAGAGAGCAGCCCGGGAGCTCTACGGGCAAAAAAGAAGGGAGAAACGCCGACTTATCAGAAAGAGAGAGCATGCGAAGCGAGCGGTCGAGTCGAGTCTATTGTGGACTATAGTGGCAAGGGGGATGTTCGATAGTTCTAGGAAAGGGTGAAGCAATCTACCAAGGGCTACAAGGCCAGAATGGAAGCCTGCCGAGACGAGAGTGGTAGCCATAAAGTTGGTGCTGAGGATCTAGAAACAAGACTTTTCTAGACTGCTAATTGGCGAAGATGGCCAAAATGAAGTGCGATTAGCAATAGCCAAGCTTAAATCGTACAAGGCAGCTGGTGCGGATGAACGACCAGCAGAACTATTGAAAGTGGGGGGAGGGGGGGGGGGGGGGGGTGACTTGGTAAAGAGTATAAACCAACTTATTTCCAAAATTTGGTGGGATGGAAGTATGCCCGATGAATGGAACCTCGGTGTAGTGTACCCCATTCACAAGAAATGAGATGTTCTTACTTGTGCCAACTACAGAGGTATAAAGTCTCCTCAACGTCATCGCATACAAAATCCTGTCATCTATGCTGTGTGGTCGCCCAAAACCTTTTGTCAACGATCTGATCGGCCCCTATCAGTGTGGTTTTAGGCCCGGCTAATCAAACGTCGCGTCGATCGGAACAAAACCCAGGGTTTCAAATCGATACACACCACCTCTTTATCAATTTCAAAACCGCATATGATAACGTAGACAGAGACGAGCTATACAGAGCCATGTTGCATCTCTGAATTCCTGCCAAACTCGTTCGCTTGTGCGGTAAGAACACCACCGAACCCTTTGATGGGGCAGAAGCATGAACCCTGTCAAAAACGGATGAGAATCTGCTTGGGTGCTTTGAAAGGAAGATTCTTCGGGTGATTTTCGGTCCATTCTGTATCGATGGAGTATGGAAGAGAAGATTTAAGAATGAGATTCTTTGCGGGCTTTAATGCGACGTCGATCTGATTAAAAAGCTGAAAATACAGCTGCTGAGTTAACTGGGACACGTGAAGCGTATGGACACCAACGCACTAGCCCGACGAGTCTTCGAATCTAGCCCTGACGGTCTGCGCAGCAGAGGACGACCCCTCCTTAGGTGGCTCACATAAGTGGAGAAATACCTCAAGCAACTTGGAGTGCGTAACTGGAGGCAGCTAGCTAGCGACCGAGCTGGCTGGAGGGGCTTGTTGGTTGATGCCGTATAGGCCATCCTGCACTGTGAGCGCCATCTAAAGTAAGTAAAATAAGTGAGACGACTTGTGTGAACAGGTTTATGGGTCATAATGTCATGAAGATTCACATATTTTCAAAATTAGAAATGCGAACAAATTTAAACTAAAAATGAAAAAGTTTAAAAAAATTACATTTGAAATTACACTTACGACAGTGAATTGAGATTTTTCTTATTTTTCAGAAAATATGAACAAAAAAAAAAAAAAAAACAAGGCAACAATACAAAGTTTCGTGCACACGGATACTTAGAGAACTTCAAAAGCAAACCAGCCTCGAATAATATTTCTTTAAATTTATTGAATTCACTCAGCTAAGTTTCAACTACCATCTGCTTTCCACCCACTCAAGTTTTCATGCATGTTGCATGCAACATTTGCTTTTTAACCCACAACCAAACATTTACTCTCATAATATAATATACATACATGTACGTATATACCTATGTAATGTATAAATATAACATATGTATATGGAGGAAGGAGGAACTCGTAAGAGAAGGATTCCGATTAAGTATATTTTTTTTTTATTTCTATTTTTTGTTTTTATTTATTTTTGCCCTACGCTTCATGGCAAATCTTGGTACCTACTGCAATGCGGAAAGTGTTATTACTGATACTGAATGCTGTTGAATAAATGCCAAGGACTTTAGGATCAGGTAAGGACGCCCAACGATATGGAATCTTAGATTTGTTTAGGTACATATTATGCACCTATATCTACGTTCTCATGTCTTGAGTTTGGTAAATTGGATCGCAAGTAAATATAATAAATACAAAAAAAATAAGCTGTAATGAGTTTTATTACTTTAATGATGCCAAAAATATAATCGGGAAAAACTCTTGTCGCCCTCGTCGGAGTTGAAGATTAGGTTAAAGTAATAAAACCATACTTTTGGCGCCATATGATGGAGTATGGAGTTATTTTAATTGACCCTATAGTCAATTTTTATATCGAAACAACTCCAAGTTCTGAGAGAAAATGTCTTATTTAATGATTTCTGACTTATAAATTTGGTAGGTTTGAAAACATGACCAGTTAAAATATTAAAAACCTAATTTAAACTTGGCAAGTAAACCTACCAAATTTTAGCAGTTATGTGTACAAGACGTCATCAAATCAGTTTTTGCCCTCTAAAGGGTGAAGGGAATTTGTGGCTTCTTCCCTTCGGGATTGGGGTACTAAATTAACCCCTAATTTCTGCATCATTAGATTTTTGAATTTCGTTGTGGTGGACCCAGCTTGACGGTATGATGACGTCATCAAATCAGTTTTTGCTCTCTAAGGGGTGAATGGAATTTGGGGCTTCTTCAGGATTCCTGCATCATTAGATTTTTGAAATTGTGTATTGGGAGGTGTGGTGGACCCAGCTTCACGTCAAGCTGAGTCCACCACAAGTTTTAGGGTGAAGGGAATTTGGGACTCTTTTGGGACTGGAGTATTAAATTAGCCCCTAATTCCTGCATAGTTTTTTTGAATTTCCGTTATGGTGGACCCAGCTAGACGGTATACTTTTATATCTTATGAGATACTTTTTTAATGCTGATTTGTTGCACAATACGGGGGAAGTTGGCTCTTTTTTAACATTTATGTTTTCTTTTTTGCAATGCTTTTTTTTTCGAATATAAAATTTTCAATGTTTACATGCACCAGAGCCCCAATACTCTACCAAATTTGATCATTGTAGCTGTACAACAATCAGAAAAGCTCCGTTTAATTGATACAAATTCCAAAAAAGTGGGTGAATGCCATCAAGCTCCAGAAATTCATAACTAAATTATGCATGTACAACAATCAAAAGTTCTTCATAAATTTGTCAACGGCAAGCCTTACCGCCGCCTCTTCGCTGCACGCTGTTCCAAATTTCATTATTCTAGAACAATCAGAAGTTTTTTAAATATAATTAACAACAATTCTGAGAAAGTATAAATTTATACCACGCCCCCTGACTGGAAAATCTCAACTTTATCCTTTGTATGCATTGCATAAGTCCTGCCGCTCTACCAAATTTCATTATTCTATAATAAATCAGAAATGTTCCATATAATTGATAGCAATTCTGAGAAAGTGTGCGAATACCTCGCATACACCGCAAGACCTTTATACCGTTGTGCGAAAATACAAGATTGGGAAGCTCCATAATTTGGATAATCTGTCAGTGAATCTGTCAGTTATGGTTTTCGCTTTTTTTTACGTCATCTGAATTTTGTTAAGCTGCCTGTGCTTAGAAGAACTTGAAATTTCTGGCTTTATTGGTTTCGCAGTTAGAGGGGATCAAAAATCGCTTGATTTTATTCCTGTAAAATAGTAGGGTAGTGTCGAGAGCGTGGCTGGGCATTACGAGCTCTCGGAATTCATCGAAATTTTATCAATGGGAACATCGTTTAAATGTCCAGCCCGCAGCTTCTCTGGGTGGCGCGCATCCAAAACGTCCAATTTTTCATAAATCACATGGGCATGGGTTTTATTGGCTTTAAGATCCGCTGTGGCTTGTGCCTTGCGGCGTATTTGCATAGACTTGCGACTTCAGGAAATTCCACAAGAAAAATTCTAACGGGGTCAAATCGCACGATCTCGGTGGCCAATTCACATCACCTCTACGCGTGAGAGAACCATAATGCCCTCGAATTTACAATGTGGCGTGAGCTGTGTGACACGTAGCGCCGCCGCCGCCATCCTGTTGAAACCACACGCTGTTGGTTTCCATATCATCCAATTCAGATTAAAAGAGTTTGGTAATCATCGACCTATAGCGCTCACCGTTCACCGTGATGGCCTGCCCAACATCATCGTTCTCTAAGCAGTATGGACCGATGACGCCGCGCCACCGCGCCGCCATCCCAAAATCCACACCAAATAGTTTCTTTCCGGGATGTATTAGACGCTCTTGGATCTCATGCGGATGGTAAAATATGTAAATAAATTCGATATCACATCAGTTCATGAATAACTAGGCCCTAGTGACTCACAACTCTCAACCATATTCCTATGTGCGTATCTCTGCAGAAATGGACGGGACCTACAATTTACTGCCGAATCCAAACGGCTAATGTGAGCTGCACTTTTTTATGACAAGGGATCCTCTTGGAGGTTTTGTCAATTCCTCGCAATGGCAGTAGCCATTTGGTTTTTTTATTATTATTAGGTGGACCAGGCTGGGAATCGAACCTAGACCTCTGTGCATGACAGTCCATCGCACACGCAGTAACCATCATGCCACGGCTACTACTATGTAGATTGGTATCGTCCCAAATTCCACTATTTTTTTTTGTTGATGTACCCATTTATCCAGAAATGGGCCTTATCGATGAATATAATTTTTCGATGAAAATTAGAATCAGCAGCTGCTCCAGAGCCCATTCAGCGAAACATGGCGTTGTCTATGGTCTATTACCTTCAGCTCCTATGGGTCAGTTGGGTTTTGTACGGGTGCAGGCCCAAGTAACGCAGCAAAATTCTCCAAGTTTTATGGTCTGCGAAAGACTGAGTTCTTTGAACGATGCGAAATCGACTGCCTCGGATTCTCCTGCACCCTCATACAGACAGCGGCGATGTTTTTGGAAAATCTTGCGTTTTACCGACGCATGGGTGTTTGTTGATCATTTATTGAACTCAAATTTATCCACCACACTGCGAATAGTCCTCTCGGTAGGACAAATTAGGCGAACGTAAAATGGGCGAAGCGCGCGGAACGTTGCCCGAACAAAACACCCATTTTGGTAGCCATTGTATAAACCAACAGCCCCGGCGATGCTCCCACTAGGGGGCCTACCTCATGGTATTTTAATTTTTTGTTTAATTTAATTGCTTAACAATTTTGTATTTTGACTTGAATAATTAGCAGGACTCGCTCGCATCCGAATAAGATTTGAGGAATCCATCCAAGGTCTTACTGCCGAATAACTGGCCAAAAACGAGATTCCTGCCCTTTTCACTGCTGTTACAGCTAGGGACAAGGGAGCCCTGCGTGGAATCATCAACCCGAAGGCCTTCGAACCACTCCTTCCAAAGAGGGACCTCAATATACAAGTACAAGGCTTGAATTAGACATTGGCCCCAGGGACCAAGTTTTAATTATTGTAATAACGAGTTATTTTATTACAAGTCTTCACTGGCGTCCTTCTGCCAGTAAGGAAAGACACTCCAGCTGCGTCAGCCAGATATTGAATTCAGTGTAACACATTATTTATACACTATCAGATCTTTGTCGAAGAGAGCTTAAGTCAAGCTGCGACTTACGAACAAAGGTTTGCCAACACAATAATTGTGCACACTTTTCGTCTTTTAGAAAATGTCATTGACTGACATTTGATTGGGTTTAGATTCAAGTCGTTCTTATGACACCATATAACAAAATTATTAATATCAGCTTGAAGAAGTAAACGATCACTGACAGTCGCAATGCTTTTAAAAATTTGCATATCATCTGCAAAAATAAGAATTTCACTATTACGTATATATAAAGGTACATCATTAATAGCTAATATTAAAAGAAGGGGTCCTAAGTGACTTCCTTGAGGAATTCCGGATTTGGCAATAAAAATGTTAGATAACGAGTTTCTGAATTTCACCTGATATGATCTGTTTTGAAGATAGGACGAAATTCAAGTGATAAGTCCAGGGGGGAACCCATCAAACACTTCTAATTTAAACAAAATGATTTCATGAGATAGTTGATCGACCATGTTGTTCCTTGCAGATTATATTTATACAATGAAAAATCAAACTATCACACACTACCTGTTCGAAAAGCTTGGGAATACATGAAAGTTTGAAGATTGGCCTGTAATTCGTTATATTCAGAGTGTTCATTATCTTTCATTAGGCGTTTTTCTTTTTTAGTTCAGAGCAGCTCAGAGCTAAACTCGAATTGTCAAACAAAAATGTTGTGTTTTTTTTGAACTCAGAGCGCTCAGAGTTCGGAATTCGTATTTCTTTTTTCGTTCACATCTAGCTCGGAGCGTGCTCTATGAGCTCAGGATTAAATAACCGAGCGAACGGAGTAAAAAGCTGAGCGCAGCCAACTTCATACAGTTTCATGCAATTTGAAAGATGTGACAATTCTTCTTTCCTGAGTTTCGCACTATCTTCACCCGTTTGGAGTCCCAAGTCCCAAGTTTAGAAGTCAAAAAAAAAAAAAAAAAAAAAAAAACAACAACAACTAAATTCTCTCGATCTGATGCAAATGAATAGGCATTGAAATCTAAATATTTTACTGAGCAAACATAACTACCAAAGGAGCCAAACTAAAACGTTTAGAAAAAATTTACAGATTTCACTAATAGAGTAACCATGGGGACATTGAAAATGACACCTGGCTAATCTTTTCAATTTAAATTAATTAAAATGTAATAAGCTGTTTCAGACACCATTATAGGTTCTGAAGTTTCTAGGTACCTTTATGCACATTATGTATTAATGTCACTTTCCATTCCTTTCTTGTTAATTTTCTTTAACTAACCCATCAACTTTCCTGTTCAACCAAAAAAATCGTTTTTTTAAGATCTGATATCAAAACTTTTTAGGGCAAACACAAATATGCCCTAAAAAACTGTTTTAAGCGCTTATAATTATGCCCTTAAAAATCAATTACATGCCCTTAATAAATTATTATATTATGCTCAAAAAAAAAAAAAATGATTATATGCCCTAAAAATATTGGCTTAATAAATAGGCTAAAAAGTAATTGACCGATTTCGATAAATTTTATATGTATAAAACTTTAAACTATTCTTTTCGCGGACATAATTCATTTTAACTTTAAAGATTTTTTCGGAACTTACCACGTTAAATATAAGAAATATTATATTTAACGCGGTAAGTTTCGAAAAATCTTTAAAATTAAAATTTTATATGGTTGGAAAGCCACAATTGCGGAGCTGTGCAGAATTTACTTGAAACACGCATTTACACACTGTGGGTCATTTTTGTTTTTTAACTGTCGAAAACTGCATATTAAAAAAAAAATATGTTTTTTTCCTTCAATATTTTAACAGCTCTCTTGCATATTTGATATAGGTTTCCTCACAAAGTCATGCCATCGCTCCTTTTATGTCAAATGAAGTTAAAATGAGTCATTTTGTATTTCCGCGAGTTCTTCTGGATACTGTTTATTTGAAATATCAAAATGATCGACAATTATTACATCTATTGCGGTATCGGTCACTTAAAATTTTTGGAGCCGAGAAAATCTTTCAAAATTTTTGTTGTAATTATATGACTGATAAATGAAAGGTAACGGAACCAGGGTCATCTTGAACGAATACTGGCGAATTTTGTCTTGCTTGAACAACCACTCATCAGAAATACATATATCTTCAAAGTGGAAACACAAGAAGTATAGATTTTTAGGAGAGATCAGAGATGTAGAAAGGAGCATAATTTTATATTGCCCCCCTATAAAACGAAATTGCCCCCCCGTGGGTCGTGGACCCCACGTTGGGAAACACTGGTTTAGGCCGTGTGCGAATTGGGTTAAAATTGCGTTAAATTTTATCCGAAGATTAATTTTTGACGATAGTGGGGTGAATATACGTAGAAACTTAAAAATTTTATTTGGAAATTAAATTTAATCGAAATTTTAATTCAATTCACACACGGCCTTAAATATTTAGAAGCACTAGATTACAAAGTTGAAATAAAATCGTTCGAGTCGATTTAAGCAACTCAAAAAAAGGTTAATTTTCTCAAAAAAAAAAAAAAACTCCAACCCAAATTTCCGTAATGCGAATTTTGTCGACATAACCTGAAGTTAGGCTTTAATTTTTTGGTTATGCTATAATGCTGGTAATGCTTCCCTATAGACCTTTATTATTTATTGAATAAACATTAAAAGATACTGAACAAATTATAAAAATGCTGATGCTCCAAATGTATTTGATAAGCAAACAGCACATCTGGACCAGTGAAGTCAGTGGTCATAAGTAGTGGAATGCGTAGTGCATACATACGACTTCGAAGACTGGGCAATGGGTTCAAACCTCATGGTGTACATGTAGAAAGTTTTTCACAATAAAATTGGATTAAAGCTCAGCATCACTATTATTCACTAAAAGTAGACTGATGATAGGACTTGGCACCCCTTGAAGTAGCTATATCTCCAGCCAAACAAAAATAAAACAAATTAAAATACCTAAAATTAATTCCTAAACAATTGGTGGTAGCGCCTTCAAGTTGTTGTTGTTTGTTTTTCAAAAATTCAATGAAATTGACGCAATAAAGAATGGTCAAGTCTAATAAACTGACATTCTAGTATGAACAATACAATAAATAATAATAATAACTGAACAAACTATGTTTTTTTTATGAAAAAAATACCTACAAAAGTAGGTATGCCAAAATATGCACGTAAATCGTAAATATACAAAAATATGCATTTACTTATATAACGGATTTCTAATCTAGTCTCGTCTTAATAGTGTAAGTGTTACTAAAAAAAAATATGCTGTGGCATATTTTTGGTTGTCCTACATATTACATACCTACATAAATCGATTTCAAGCAAGCTTAACTCCGGCTTTCACACTCAACTGCATCACTGGCCTTTCTTATAGGACCGAATTGTATTATGTATCGAATAAAAATAAATACCTACATTTTCAATTTCAAAAATTCACAACCTACCTACCTCCATAATTATGTTGATGCATAGCATTTACATACATATATGCCTACACTACATACAAAAATCTGGCAGAGTACCTACAGATACACTTTTGTTGTTTTTTTCTCTTTTTGAATATTCTTCGTTGAATATTCTTCCACTGAAGCGACGACATTTCTTCGTTTTTTCCCGTATACCTATTGCCTACGCCTGCTGTAATTCATCGCTTGTGTTTGTTTGTTTATTTTCATCATTCTAGTAATGTTTTAGTAACACCAACCAAAAATAGTTGTCCCCCTATACGCTGGAGTTCATTTTTCATATTCTAAGTTCATGTGTTCATTTCAATCATTTCGGTCATTTCTTTAGTAACACCAACCAAAAATTTCGTTGTGATGCCCTATACGCTGGAGTTCATTTATGATTTATTGAATTTATTTCATTTAATCATTTTAGTAACACCACAACTCTGTCAAAACGATCCTATAAACATTTTCAATGTTAATTATGTGTTTTTTTATCATTTATAAAATAAACATCATTGAATACTTTTTTCATGCCATCATGTTTGGCTAATCCTATAAAACAAAATATTCAACATTTATTAAAAGTTAATACATAAAAACAGTTTATCTTCGCTAAAGTTAGACTATGTAAATAGAACTGACAAAAAAGCCAAAAAAATATTTCATAAAAACTTCAAGAAACTTATTTACGAGTAGGTAAGTATATCTATCGCAAGTAAAAGATTTGAACACGCAAAGAATTTTATTATAATCCTATCGGAACAATAAAGTCTTACAAAATATATAAATCATCAATGCGTTGAAACAACATGCGTATAGCGTGCCAATTCATTGATTAAAACTTTATCTTCTTTTAACATACGAAAAAAGGAAAAAACAAAAAAAAAAAACGTTCGTCCTTTGTTTGAGTGGCAATACAAAAAAAAAAAAAAATATATAGAAAACGATGAATATCTACGAGCTTTAATTTTGCTAAGTATTTTTTTGACACCTTGTGAAGCAATTCATAATGCCTGACAAGCCAATCTTTGAGCTGCGTACAATATCTTAATTAGAAAACTTTATTAGGACATTGCGTGACCATAAGGCTACATAAATACCTACGCAGCAAGAACAGTGCTGGCTTATTTACCTCTTTATCAATTCACCATCAAACTAAACTATTTTCTCACTTTACTTTCAATACAAAAAGGATATGCGTGTTTTGTGTACTTCACGTTCAACATTTGTACCACGGGACGGGGGGTTTCTCAGGCTCAACAATCTTAACTTTAACCCTAAAAGTTGTATAGGTAGGTACTGTGAATTCACAGTCAAAACGAGCCTCAGCGTATCAAAGCAACAACAACAATAATAGTGTGTCCAAAACCTACCCCTAGTATCATGTACCTACAACAAGACTATAGCCCTCCACCCACCTGAAAGCGATAACAGCAGCAGCAAGCAATTAAAGGACCTCCCGCAATGAAAAATAAAAAAATAAAAATTAAACTTTAACTTGATTTGGTAGGTTCAATTCGGTGCGGAGCGGAGAGTAAATTAATGGTTGCAGCGGATGCGGAACTGAAAGGGGAACAAGAGAAGTTAAATCGACAATTTACCGATGGCGATGGCGGAAGTAATTCACGTTATTTTTGTGTTGTGGCAAAGTGCTCCTTCCTTAAATGCTATAAATTTGCACCTTGTTGTATTTAATCCTTATCGGCACCAAAAATAACAAACAACAAAAAATAATAAAAAAAAAAACAAAACCAACAACAACAAAAATATTTTTCCAATTGGAATAGTCCTTTGTTGGCAATAGTTGGCATCAGGAACCGCTATAGTCCATAGCATTAGCTGAGGCTACTCTCACTCAGTGAGCAATTCAGCTGCCAAAATTGTTTTTATTTTTTTTTTTTTTTTTTTTGTTAACAACAACTTTTAGAAGAAAGGATTAGTTTATTGCAAAATTTAAAGTGGGTATTGGGAATTATGGAACAATGAAATGGTGAACCATTTCCATAGGCGAAAATAAAACTGGCAAAGTGCTTTCGCCCGATTAAAAAGGTAAACAAGAAGTAAAACTGGGTCACGATAAGGTTGTGGTTAAACATCAAACCATTAAGAAATATAAATTAAAATACAAAATTAACAACAACAACAAATTGGATACAAATTTAAGCGGAAGCTGATTACCTGTTAGCGAATTGGCATAGGATGTTGATTTATTTTTGTTTTACAGTTTCGTTTTTATCTCCACAGAGGGGATGTTTCTTGGCTTACTGAGTTATTTAGTTTAATCTATTTATAAAAACCATAAAATCTTTAATTTATTTTATTTTTAAATTCATTTTTGTTTATAAAAATTTGTATGTATTTATGTAAAGCAATTTGTAATACATAAACTTAAATTTTTCAAAATATTCTTGTAATCCCAGTCACGTTAGTGGAGTTCACACTCCGCACGTAAAACACCCCAAGGACGAGCATTAATATTGGATAAGGATTTGGGGATATGAATTCATCCTTATAATGTAATCCTGAACGTCCATGGGGATATGTAGTCTGTATAGTGTACATGAGAGTCTTTCGTAAAGGGGTGTAGTGTATATAGGTGCGAATATAGAGGCTTTTGGTGAATATGAATTACTTTTGGGAGTTTGAAGAAAGTTTTTTACTTAATTGATAGAGCCTGACAAATATTTTTGTTGTACATTGTGTACGAGTATGTATAAGAAATGCTCTCTTTAACTATAGAAATGGGTGTAACGATTAGGTGCTATAGAGAGGACAAAGTGTGGGCGCGCTATAGACCTGCTATTCCAACTTTTTACACAAGGGCCTACGATACTTAAGTGATGATTTAAACTTAAAATAATACAAACAAGGGTCTTGTGAATAAAAAAAAAGTAAAAGCTTTTTTTGTAAGTAGCTAAAGCTAACTAGTTATAGCTTTTACTATATAGTTCTAGCTAAAGCTTAATTTCATGTGAATAAAAAAAAGATTTCGCTAAATAGCTTCAGCTAGAAAATTCTAGCTTTAGCTTTATAATTTTAGCTTTTGTTTGTTTATTCACATGTTTTAACTTAAGTTAGCTTTAGCTTAAACTGTTTTATATACAGGGTGATCGGTATAAGATGCACCAAACGCCTGGAGGGAGTAGGTTGGGTCAAGACAAGAAAAAAATCGTATGGGAGGGGGGGGGTCTATTTTCCCCTGTTTAGGCAGGAGGGGCAATTTTCTCTAAAAAATTGATTTAAAACTGAAAAAAAAAATATTTAAAAACAACGGTACAATTTAAAATGCCATGCTATACCTTTTTGGAAAGTTAGAAATCTCTTCTTTGATTTTCATTTTAAATTAGGTTGTGTTAATGAATAGTTTTTGAAAAATTAATTTCTAAACTCGAAATTTTGAAAAAAAAAAAAATGTTGTAAGTCATTTTTTTAGAAAATTGCCCCTCCTGCCTGAACGGGGAGAAATAGATACGATTTTTTACTTGTCTTAACCCAACCTACTCGCTCCAGCAGTTTGGTGCATCTTATACCGTTCACCCTGTATACTGGAGTGCAATGCAACATGTTTTTTTTTTTTTTAATCTGATCTATAGAATAAATATTGGTTGCGTGCAAAAAATGTTTTATCATATTCATATCGTTTATCGTCCGTCAGTCTCTGCATCTGTGTGTTCCCTGTACTGAACATCGAGCTCGAGAGTTTTTGATTTTACTGCGCTATAGTTCATGTAGACTGGGTAGCTCCAATAAAATGGTTTGAGTAATTTTTAATGTTCGCAAAACGGATCTTATGATTTTGATTTTTTTTTAATATTTAATTTTAATAAAACTACGTTACAGCTTTGTGATGGCAAAAATTCTCAGTTATTGGAAAAAGAGTGTTAAATTCTTAAAGAAAATCACCCCATTTTTGGGATTTTCTTGTACATTTAATCAACAATTTGCCAATGTGTATATCCATAAACAAAAAGAAATTAATCTCAAAAATATCTGCATCCTCTGCTCATGGGTTAATGCACCTCTTCGACGCTCTATTGAATTCCCTAAAAAGTAATTAGAAAGCTACTGCACATTTTCCTTTGAAAGCCGAAACATACTATGAAAGTCATCCAAACTGATTTCCGACCGTTTTCTATAGAATTTCAGTTATCTTACGCGTATAAACTTATACCCGAGTTTATACGCGTAAGATAACTGAAATTCTATAGAAAACGGTCGGAAATCAGTTTGAATAGAATAATAAAAATAAGAACTAGTCAAATCTTGAAATTTGTATAGCTTTTACTATATTATTATAGCTTAAGCTATTTTTATTCACACAAATTTAAGTTTAAGCTGAAAAAAACAAGCTGAAAATAAATGAATTTAGCTTGGCTATTTTAAAATAGCTATTACTAGAAACAGTGACGTGCCGTGGTACTTTTAGTAGGCTGTTCAATATGTTTTTTCTGCAGTAAAATTATCCATTCGGGGAGAGTGCCTACGTTAGCTTTGGCACCAACATTTTATAAAGTTTTTTTGTAGAGTGGTCAAAAACAAGAGTTTTTATTTACTATGGGAGGGGGGTCTAACTAGCCCCGTTTAGGAGGTATGGCCTAGAAAAAATGACTTAAAATGAAAAAAAAAAATATATTAAAAAATAACGGCAACACTTACTATTCAGTATTATACCAGTTTTGAAAGCCAGAAAAAAAATAATCAATTTTGGGCTTACGGCGCCTCAATTATATTTTTTTATATGAACCGTTATAAATGGAAATTGTTTGATTTCTTACCTTTCTTTAGATACCTCTATGAAATAAATCCTCCCACTTAATCAAAAGTTATAAACAATCTAGTCAGGTAAAAAAATTATCCCTCACTGCAACCGAGTCGTGGCGACGATCAACAACATACATTTTGTTTGTTTGGGCTTTGTTGATGCGCTTGGAGAAGGTGAACACCAATGCATAAAGATTTATAAGGGAAAACGATTTCTTGTGTTTTTTTTTTGAATTTTTTTGTATGTGGTTTTGGGTTAGCTGGGTGCGCTGAAGTAAGGAGAACACCCTACGAGGAAATTTTTGTTATTCGGCACTCCTTTGCCTGGTAGGTAGGTTATTTGAATTATATGTTGTATGTGGATTTGGGTTAGCTTGCGGTGCGCTGAAGTTAAAAGAAATTTGTTCGTTACTTTGAATGGGAGTGAATTATTTGTTTTAAATTTTTGTTTGAGGATTGTTTGAGTTCGTACACAGATCTTAATTATTTATTGACGTATGTATTGATAGGTTATTAAGAAAAAGAAAGACAAATGCGTATTTTGAAGAACTTTGGCTATACGTATGGAAATTAAGTTGGTAGGGTGTGCGGTGAACACCTGCGCACCTTCGAATAAACGTCACTGACTAGAAAGGATCTTTAACTAGATAGCCAAAGCTACTTTCTATTCACGCAAAACTCAGCTTTTACTTAAAAATCCAAGTTTTTTTTTTTTATTCACAAGCCCCAATATCTACAAAAAAAAAAAAACTTTAAAAATTCTTTCAAACTAAATTCAAATAGCTGACCAATATCTGAAACTGCCTGATCTTTTATAAGGATTAATTAACTTTTAAGATGGTATACATTTTTTTTTTCGAATATCCTATAAATGAGATGCTGAAAATCGCTATGATCTTGAAAAAACTTCAAGAATTATTTAAGAAAATCTTATGCCCTACCAATTTTCCCCTAACTTTGGGGTCATTTCTATATTTTTAAAAATGGGTCATTTTTTATTATAAAAAAACCCAATTTTGGGGTTATTTCTCAGTTTTTGTTTGAAATCATTTTTCATTAGGTCCAAATTTCAAACAACTTAAAATGACAAAAATGTCAGTTTTTCGAAATCGTAAAGGGTTTGAGGTTTTGAAAACATTTAAGTGCAAAATTTGTTCATTATCTCGAACAACATTAATCGATATAAGCATATTGTTGTAAAGGAAAATAAAAACGCCGAAGAGGAAATTTTTGTTGTAACTATAATAATATTATTATTTTATAAAAATTGTCAAATTGACAAAGTTTTAAAAATGTCAAAGTAAAAGCGACTTTATTTAAAAGAAATACTTCAAAAATTTTAAATTAAGGAAATAAGTTTTTTTTTAACATAGCATGTATTGGCTTTTCACAATGTTTTTAGTGTACATTTTGCTTGGGCTAATACGTACGTGCGTACATATACTATACATATTACATACGTTAGCAATGTTAAGTATTTATTTATATTAAAATCTAAAAAAAAATCAATATTTTTATTTATAAACCAAGCCAAAACATTTATGATTCTTTTAATATAACTTTTTCTTATATAGATACCATAAAAAAGGCAACTTCATTCACCCTTGTGATGCGTCGATGTGATCAAAATGCTGTTTACTAAGGCGAAACGGGTAATTTTTTTTTTATTGGTTTACTTTTTTTTTATGAATATATCCTTGCCATATAAAGAAATACAGGTATAAACACCATACGAGATTTTGTTTAATCTTTTTTCGGTCTTTCGATGTGTGTTGTGTGGATTTAAGGTTAAATGTTCATCATGTGGCCTCTATAGCTGTGAATGAGGCTGCAATTTTTATTTTAACACAACAAAGGAGTTTTATTTCGGGATAAAAACGAAGAAAGTCAACCAAGTAGTTTGAGTCACTTGGAGAGTAAGGCTAGGCGCGCACATGCAACTTTCAGTTTTGCAACAGTTTGGTTGCTAACGTGACTACCATGGACTTATATGAGAGTGCGCGCACATGCATAAACTATTCAGTCGTCGATTCGAGCAACTAAAAATTTTTTGTTTTGGCACAAATCGAACGATCGCCCCAAATCAGTTCTTCAATTTGTGTCACACCGCATTATATGTAACTGCGCGCACATAAAACCAAATAGTTGAACTTTTTTCTTTGAGTGCAAGAGAGAAAGTCGTTGCAGTCAATAGTTTCCTTTCACCAAAAATTAAGAGGGAAGAGCACCGCCTTACATCCCGATATCATTGGTTTTCTCTTTCTTCATTTGATTGCGAAGATTGAACAGTTGCTCCAACTGAAAAAAATTCCTGTATCCTATGTGATTAAACGTAGGTGCGCGCACATGCAACTAAATAGTTTCTCGGCGATGTGTGTGTGTTAGTGAATTTCATTCCGATGTTTTATTAGTGTGAAGAGCTAAGTAGTATGAACGCATAAAATATATTTTTCTCATGTGTTCGTTTTGATTTGACAGTTGTTGTTCTTAGTTCTTAGTTTCGCGGGCAATGTGTATGGTTCTTCGATAAAAAAAAGAACAAAATTGCAAGTTAAAATTATATTTTTTTGTAATTCAATTCATTGTATTGTGTAGTTTAAGCTTAATTAGGCATAAATAAACAAAAAAATTTAAAGATACATACCCAAGGAAATTTCAGGAAGTTAAAAAGATTGCTGTTGCTGAACTTAAAAGTTTGGCTGTTTTAAGCCTTGTACATTTACATTTTGTTTCAAACAATGTACATATCTATCCCTTTCTTTCCTAAGCGTAAGAATAGGAACTGAAATAAGAATAGAAATTGAGAGAAAGAAATACTGAGTAAATATTGTCTGTGTGTTGGTTTATCTAGTTGATTGATTTTTAAGTTGCTTATGTGCGCGATCATCGTTCAACTAGTGATCAAACTATTTGGTTACGGAAAAATTGCATGTGCGCGCCTAGCCTAATGGATCGAAGTAGATTCATTGTTTCTAATATTTGTTAGGATGAAATTAATTAACCAAATTGGTCGCACTTGCTTGCTCTATCAAATATCCTAGAATAAATTAAAAAATTGACAAGCTATGTACTAATAGGAAATTATCTTAAAGCCGAAAACAGATGTGCAGCTTTTTCCAATGCAGCGAAAATGAATTTTTACAGGTTCTTATGAGGGCTGACATATACCAGGCTCTGCATACAGCCTTCGCTGCACAATATCTCTATTTCTAGTTTCGCTGCATGGGCAAAAGCTGCACATCTTTTTTTCGGCATAAATGTATGAACGCGAAGGAGCGTTTAACAACGTAAAAACGGAGTCCATTAAATCTGCTCTGGAAGAGGTTGGAGTTGAATCTGCCATTGTGGACTGGATTTATTCCATGCTCATAGGGTCCTAAACACTATTGCTGAGAAAACAGTTACAAGAGGCACACCACAGGGAGCGGTAATCTCACCTCTTCTCTGGGTCCTCGTTGTTAACAAAATTCTTACAAGTTTTAGGAATAAAGGTATCAAAACAGTGGCAGACAACATAGTATGTAATTTTGATATCAGGTAAGTCTCTTACTACTATCAGAAATACTATGGAATCTGCACTTCATGAACTATCTATATCTTCATGGGTAGAATAAAACGGTCTCGGGGTTAACCCTTCAAAAACTGAACTTGTTCTGTTTACGAAAAAAAGAAAACTACAGGACTTTATTGCTCCCAAGCTATATGAAATACCTCTGAAACTCTCCAATGAAGCCAAATGTTTTGGAGTAATCCTTGATTAAAAGCTAACCTGGAAACGGAACACTGGAACAAAAAGAGCACTTTGTGCTTTCTACACATGCAAAAAAACCTTCGGTACATGGTGGGACATAAGACCGCAGGTCATCTAGTCTAGTGGATGTTCACGGCGATCGTTCGTCCCATGCTTACCTAGGGATCGTTTGTATAGTGGAAGGCGGTTGAAAAAGTTAGCTACCTCAAGAACCTGAACAAGGTACAGAGCAGAGACTAGCCTGTGTAGGTATATCAGGGGTACTAAGGTCTACACCACAAGCAGGACTGGAAATCATTCTCAATTTTCCAGTCTCGGACGAGTACATAAGATGCAAAAAAAACGCCAAAAGTGCGTTTCGTCTTAAGGAAATGGGCTTTTGGAAGCACAGGACCTTCGGTCATGGGTCTATCTTGCAAAGGTATACCGATCTTGACGTGACTACTGACTAAGTACCACCTGTAATAGATTTCAACAGAAACTTCTCTATCTTAATACCCAAAAGGCATGGATGGGAACATTGGGAACCCAACTCGCTACTTTGTGAACAGGGTGTCCCCTTCTACAAAGAAGGGTACAAAATGGAAGAAGGAACAGGAGCTGGGGTGTTCTGTGAAAGTCTTAATATAAGAGAATCATATAAATTCCCAGAAGAGTGTAGTGTCTTACTTTCAGGCTATTGAAAAAGCAGCCGAAATTGTTCACAAGAAAAACTGACTTATTCGGAGATCACATTTTTCGTGGACAGTCAAGCTACTATCAAAGCAATAGCCAGTGACACAACAGTAAGGTCTAATGCATTAGCAAAATGCAGAGGCTTACTGAATAATATTTGCATAACCAACCAAGTCAAACTCTGCTGGGTTCATGGACATAGCAATATAGAAAGGAATGATATAGCGGATGAATTGGCCAGGAAGGGGTCATTATCAAATATAGACAGTAGTAGCCAATCTTATACGCGACCAAGTGTCCCAATGTTTGTTACTAAAAGGAAGATAGACTTTATAACGAAAGAGCAAATCAACAAATCCTGGATCTACCAGGAACGACTGCGTTATCTCTAGAAGTTTATGGTCTAGAATTAATGAAAAAGAAACTCAGTATATATAATCGCTTAGTAAAAAGAATATTAAGACCCTGACAGCTGTACTAACGGGACATTGTGCCATTGGCATAGTGGCCAATAGATTGGGTGTATTCGCACCCAACTTCTGTATAGGAGCTGTCAAAGATAATGAAACCATTAAACACATCGACCCCTTTCCGCCAAATTATCGTAAGGGTATGGTATGTTTCGTCAGAATTGTTTGGCAAATTAACGTTTCGCAGTGGTACATTTCGCCGTTTCTCGTTTCGCATTTTTTTATTTAGCATTTTGTTATTTCGCAATTTTCTTTTTGCAAATTACGTTTGGTTTTTTATATGATATGACAAACCATCATTTCGCAATTTTCATTTCGCGATTTTCACTTAATATTTTGTTTGATTGGCATATTTAGGTTTGGCAATTTTTTATTTGGCATTTTTTTATTTGGCTTTTTCTTATTTGGCATTTTATTATTTAGCTATTTTTCATTCCGCATTTTGTTATTTCGATTTTTTTATTTGGCAATTTGATGTTCAGCTTTTTTTTATTTGGCATTCGATTGTTTGGCAATGTTTTGGCTTCCATTAAATTACATTTTGTTATTTCGAAGCCAAAACATTAATTAATTTAATGGAAGCCAAAACATTGCCAAACAATCGAATGCCAAATAAAAAAAAGCTGAACATCAAATTGCCAAATAAAAGAAAGCGAAAAAGCACTGAATAGAGAATATAAAAAATATAATGCACCTACGAAAATAACTGCCCAATTGCTTAAAACCCTTTTTCCCTTGGAGTAAAATGTGAAAATCCTCTTTCTGTTATGCACTTACCTAAACTAAGCAAACAAACTGAAATCTTAAATCGCGAAAGTGATTACGGCAAAAATTGCAAAACAACTAAAAAAATATTACCAACGCAATCATGACTAAGCAACGGCTCAGAAAAAAACTGTTAATCTTGAAAAGAGACGATGGTAATGATTGGTCAAACGATCAAAACAACTAAACAGCGAAATGATCTATTAGCGAAATAATAAAACGGCTTGACGATATTTATCGAAATGATTAAACGGCGAAACGTTATTTCGCAAAATAATGAAACGGCGAAACAATATTTTGCGAAAAAACACTTGGCCAAATAATAAACAATTTAACAAAGAAAAACTAAAGAATAATTTGCCAAATGAATTTTGCGAAATGATTGAAAATATTTTTAACAAAAAGCGAAATATAAAACCGCCGAATGTTAATTGCAGAATGATTGAAAAACGTAATAAATAAAAGAGATAATGTAAATTTCCAATTAAGAATTGCGAATTAAACAAAATATTTAACGACTAAGGCGAAACAAGAAATGCCAAATGAATTTTGCCAAACAATGGTGACCCTTATCGTAAGCGACATTTTTATACTGTCACATTTTTTTTCCTGTGCATCAAAAGCAATGGAACCTTTTGTCATCTGTCAATAACAGTATTGCTAATAATTAGGGCTAGGATTTCCATGCAAATGCATATAACCTTTAGAAGCGTGATAATAAATTATCTTTACGAATCATGAATTTTCCTTTAATATGGCATTCAATCGTTAGTGCATATTTTTGCAAATTTTATTAAAAATGCATATTTTGCATATTTTTGCATATTTCTACATATTTATGCATATTTTTATTTCATATTTTCAAGAAAATATAAGAAATAGACAAGACACACATCATTAAATTTCAAGGAACTGAATGAAAGATGCTGCTTTAAAAATTACGTACTCGTGTTGAAAGATCTCTTGATTTAGTTCTAAAAAAAAGTTTGTGAATATAAGACAAAATGAACGATGAAAAATATATTTTGAGCATTCGCATTGAGTTTCAATGGTGAAATTTATTTGAAACACTTTACTAACGATGAAACTTGCTCTTTGAAAAATGCATCAATTTCGTCAGTTGATGTAGATATTTTTTTTTTTCATGTATAAAGCCGCGTCCAGATCAATAAATTTCGTTCGTTGCGCCGAATATGCACGTTGGTTTGGGAGAGCCCTGAATATCTATCAAAATACCTGTTCACCGAAAATCCACCGGAATTGGAAAGCGTGCGTTTAATGTGACGCAAAATTTGTGTGCGCTCGGACGTCCACAATGACATATTTTTTTTACGACGAAATTTTTTTTTGATCTGGCCGCGGCCTAACATTCCAAAGTTTTGCTTTTAAAATAAAGATAGAAGTATAGGGTAAAATATTATGGTTTTAAATGCATATTTTAAGTACATATTTATCATTTTTAAGAGCATGTTTTTAGCGCATATTTTCCGTTTTTCAGTGCATGAAAATCCTAGCCCTACTAATAATGTCCAATGCTGAAATTTGGCATAATTGGTTTTGTTGCTGAGCAGACAAGAAACAAAATGTCGCTTACGATACTTTTTATTTTTGTCGCTTACGATAACTTGGCGGAAAGGGCTCGACATGCTCTGCGATTGTCCAAACCTCCAAACAAACCGCCTTCGCTACTTTGGAAACAGGTTTATTGGACGGATCTAGCACACATCTAAATGGAAAACATGAAAAAATATATTGAAAGCATAGGCTGGTTTGCAAATGAAACAATCTATGGCAATAATTAGTTAAGTTAGCATCTCTGTTTATGGGGATCACAATGAACTATTAGGCCCCCATGTATGCAGCAGCCTTTGGGCTGGACACGCCCCTCCTAACATAACCTATGAACGCGAATGCATCACAGAATGGGGGTTAGTTGGCTTAACTATTATACGTTAGAGTTTTTGGTTCGAATCCACACTATGATCCACATACACGATTTTTTTTCTAGCCTCTTGTGAAGAAGTTAAACATTTTACATTTCTTCCTTGCCTTTGTGCCTCTTATTTCAGCCGTTCGGATCCCACAGAATCTCCGTTCCTGCCGACTTAAATTACAACACACACGCCAGGAATAATTGAGACTTGAAAGTACTTAAGTCTCTTGGTATACTGGGGCCGAATTCCCGCATCGTCGAGTGGGCCATACGTCACTGAAATATTTTAAATTTGCATTACTGCTCCATTTAAAATACATTGTAAAGAGTAGTGCCAATTGACATAATTCAGTGACCTAAAGAGCTCATTGATGCGAGGACTTAGACCCTGTTTCTCCCACAGCTGCCGCCCCATTAATATATTTTGTGTGAACCCATAGACCTAGATATTCGGTTCGGTGGTTTTACATTTACTGGCTGAACAGAATGGTGACGCAGACGGAAACGGAGACGGAGCTGGAACAGCTGTCAAAATATTGAATACACGCTAATTCAATGTTGCGAACACAACGGAACGTAGACGCATACGCAGACGCAGACGCAGACGGAAGAGTTCACCAACTTTTAACTTTTGACGTACGGCACTTTTGACGTTTCAATTTGTATGAAGAAAAAAAACAACTTTTTGGGTCGGAAAAAAATATTGTGGTTATTTGTATCGCGAAAAAAATTATTTATTAAAAGGAAAATTAGAGGAAACGAAAAATGTGAATTCTGAGCTTGTACACAATAATATTCTTTTGTTTTTCTTCAAAATACTTTCAAAGCTGTACAGCTCCATTGTGGACATGTAAAAAAAATAACGTACGACACTTTTTGACAGCTCTTCCAGTTCCGTCTGCGGCTTCAGTTCCGTCATTCTATTCTGTTCAGCCAGTTACTTTGACTTCCTCATCATCGAAATTACAATAGTAATTAAATTATATTACGTTTGTATACGACAACAATAATTGCCTTATTAAAAAGTAAGTACAAAATAAAAAAAAATTAATAAAGAAACAAATTTAAAAGCATTTATTCTGATATTCTCAATTATACAAAAAAGTCAGCTATGTGAACAATTATTGGAATATCAAAGATAAACAGGTGATTTTAAATACAATTTTTCCCACAATTAGTAAAAGAATCAAATATATATCTATACTTATGGACATGTTGTACATTCATACATATGTATAACAAATTTAAAATAAGTAGCTAGGCTTTATTAATTGCAATTTTTATCGATTAACATCAGGACACACAAACGCCTGAACTCCCTTAATTAATTTCATTTATTTGTCTGGTTTTGATATTCAACAAAAATATATAAATTTTTTTCTGCATCGATGATCGTTAAAACACTGTGAGGATTTTTTTTTAATTTTTTTTATTTCTTTGATTTTTTTTTTAATGTGTGTTTTTGTTTGTTTTGAATGTTTAAAATATTTAAAAACAAATTTTAACTATTTGCCATTAAAGCTTGAACTCTATGAAATGTGCTTTTTTAATGAGATAATTCAATGTTTGCGTGCAACATGAATGCATTGGAAGTAAAATTGTCAAGTAGTGTATGATGATTTCTGCTTTGCGTGCTGTCTTTTAATTAATATATCAACCTCTGAAAAAATAATTAACTTGGTTTTATAGGTCTAATTTAAAAAAAAATGTCTAAATCAAAGATATATAGGTGGGCGGTAGGTAATTGGTAAATGTAAAAAGGACCTTCATACTATCTCAAAAAATAGTTTCACATTCATGTAAATAGCCAAGCCAAGAAACAATGTACAAAAAAGGCATATCTGTGGAAAAAATCCAAGTAAATTGTCAAAAAAAAAAAACGGATTATCGCAACAATTGAATAATTTTTAAGTGTCAATATCTTGTAACTGTTACACACCGTACTGAAAAAAATTTCTCGAAAATATGTTTAATTGATTTTAGTTAATTTGTATGAAGAACTTTTTCAAAAAAAAAAACAAATTCTCCCACTTTTAAAAAAGTTCTATTCTTTTTTTTTTTTTTTTTGAAAACTCAATATTTCGAAAACGATTTGGTGGATTGTGCTTGTGCCCAAGAAACTTTTTAACATTTTTCACCAGAAAGTCGCCTAGACGACTAAATTATTTTATATCCAAAGCCAGCATGAAAAAGCTTGAAGTATTCGAGAGGAAAATACTGCGAATTTGTACAGGACCCCACTTGAACCGACAACCACCAAAAGCACGTCAGCAACCAAAGACTGTACGAAAAACCAGGAATTACTCTACTCGACAAATTCATTATCAATGCTGCAAAAAGACTGACGAGCAACCTGGGCAACCACCTGAATCCACTGGTGATAACTATCACCAGCGAAGAGAGACAACACCATCCACGATACCTAGATGTGGCGGCACTCGGAACAGGGCCACAGGCCATACTGGATGAAGGAATTATTTTAATTCCTATTTTCTATGAAGATGCTGTGTCAACCTACCATCGCACCGCGGCTAAAAGCCACCCATGCCAATCATCAAGTCTCTGCCGACTATATTGCTAAATTTTAGGTACCTTTTGGTCTACAAGGATGTTTCTGGGCTCAAATTGTAGAATTCTTTTTACTTTGAAATAATAGAGTGAAGTTATAGTTGTGATGCCTTATTACTAAGGCTGAGGTAAGCTCGTCGTTGTCCAGGGTATTCCCGAAGAAAGTAAGTACAACTCGGGTTAAGAAAGTAAAACTCTGAGCAGTTACCAGTTTTATCAATAAATATTTATTTCAATAAGAAGTGGGTTTACACAATCTTACAATTCGTTTTGAACTTAAACTAAATAAGCTTTTATACAGAGCTTCAGGAGTAGACTCGGCCCACGCACGATATACACTTAAAAGAAGCGTATCAGGGAATAAACGGTAGGAATCTGATTCCAGGCCAAGGCTAAACCAAGGGAAAATTACTTTGGCCCACAGTTTCACTCAGAAGGAGCAAGCAGGGAGAAAAACGGTAGGAATCTGATTCCAAGCCAAGGCTAATCCGAGGGAAAATATACTACGGAGATCTTAATACCAAAAAGATTATCTCTAAATGTTAGACAAATGTATCAAGTAAAGTAACCTGAGGCGACCAAGAGTTGCTACAAAACATATATTCGCCGGAACCTTATGCCTCAGTATTTCTAATTCGCCAATTAGGAAATAGGAACTACAACGAACGAGTCAAATGAGCTTCGAATTATTCGGTTTTCCATACGTCGTCTTGTCACATTTCTTGGCAAGAGGAAGTGTGAATTCTAAAATTCACAAACGACATATTTTTATTCTGCATGATGACGTTGCTTGATTTATATGATCGGTTGGTGATGTTGGTTGGATGGTAGTAGGGTGCTGGTGTTCGGTGTTTTTGTTGATGTAGGGTGCTGGTCTATTATGAAACCTTTCGGTTGGCAATGATTTGCTGTAGAATATTCTGGTAGGTGAGGCTGAAAGTGTAACGCTTCGTTACATAGTACAGAAATCATTTAGGTCAACAATCGCCACTAACTGAAAAAAGTTATAAAAATTCCGCGGTTTTTCGTTTCCGTTTTTCATTAGGCCAACATCATAAACAACTAAGTAAAAAAAAAAACAAATCTTTTATTTAATCCGCGAAAGATGTTAACAGGAAGCTCTGAGTAATAAAGTAACACAAATTGTAGATTCGTGTAGCAACAGAAGATATACCTAGCCTACACGAACTTTAAAGGGAATATGCTTAATATTTTAAATTCGTACATTTAAAACAATGCCTTTAGCGTAAGAACCCCCGCCATCTAGATCCTATCATCAAAGTGGTACAGCATTCACAGAATAGTCCTCTGCTCCAAATCGAATATCAAAATTCACACCCATTAGGTGATTGAAAGGATTAAATTGGTTTAATCATGTCAGCGAATTTTACCAAATTAGCAGTCATTATTTGACGAGTAAACCAATTTGTGTGTGCGCATTTGCACTATTGCAGAGTTCATCCTTTTTAATTGCGTTTTTGTTGATGATGCAAACTTTGCTCACACATATTGAATCTATTTCCGTTCTATTTCCGAGTGGAATTTCCATCAAAAGCTACTAAACGGAATTTAAATTGACTTTCATTTGCAATTTGACAAATAATAAAAGACAAGAGTGGGCGAATTTGTGCTACGGGCTACGGGCGGTGGAGTAGTACGGTATTCACAACATACTCAAAGGAACTCAATCAATTCAAATGAATAATATACAGCGAGCAACCATATGGAAATGTGTTAATTGAAAAATTGAAAATTAAAAAGTTATTATCGAAATTCTGTTCTTTAAATGACTTTTATAATTATTGTTATTCTTATTATCAATTTTTCGTTTTGCCAAAATGACAAAATTGGGAAGGGGACAAACTGAAGACCACGATTAATGGGTCATTTCCTGTGAAGCATAAGATATTGGTTTCTTAGTACCATAGTCGTGTTTTCGTCTTTAATTTGAATTTTGTGATTCTCGCCATATCGGATGAGGTCTATAAAATACTTTGAATTTAATAAAAAATAGCGTATTTAGGTTAGATTAGGTTTGGAGGGATGATAATACAGCAAGCCGCACCATCTCACTCGGCGATCTCAGTGGGTCCATTGCGCTCCCCAGGATGGTAGGGTAGGTGTAAGGACGGGTAAGAACAGTAGTTAGTAGAGTTTGGGGGTTATGTATGGGGGGCCTCCCTGAACCATTTTCAATTGTGGATGAATTTCAGAATGTTTTTTAGTGGTAAACACGAGATGTCGCCTAATTCATCCAAAAAGTATTCTCCGAGGACTGTCTTTCTGGTTCTTGTTAGACTGGGGCACTCACAAAAAATAGGAACCCTCCTCTGCCTCTTTATCTTGGCACCCTCTGTATAAGTCAGATGTAGTGATCCCAATTCTGCCAATGTGGGTTCCCATTGAGCTGTGTCCCTTTAGGATTCCAACCAAGACGGATAGTTAAGGTATGCTTAGCTCGATAAGGTAGTCTGTTTTTTTCTTAGAAAAATCCGGCCATAAAGATTCCACGAAACCCGACGAGAATATATCAAATTGCTGATCATCTATCGTTTGTAGCTTCGAGGAAATTTCTAGTGGCATAAGCACATAGGAATTATTTTGGATCGGGTCATATGAGATAATCCGTTCTTGGGCAGCTCATCCGCCATTTCATGTATGTCACCGGTGTCCTCTGGGACCCGAAGTTGTACCGAGTAAACTCAGCTCATTACGATAACTATTCACTAGTTTAGACTGTGTAAAGATAGATGAAATATCTTTCTAATAGTGCTATGCCCGAAATGGCCCCCTTTCCAGTTATTGCGCACTGTTTTGATCGTTAAGTAGGTACTTTTGGCCGCCATTTTTTTTCGTAAAAAGAGCGAGTGGGGCTAGTGAAAGGAAAGTTTCCATGGCTACAGTTGGTATAGCTTTCATGCCACTCGTTGTACCAAAACAAGTCAGTCTTTGTATCTTAGTCATGGTTTTAAGATTGGCTACCTTATCTAGGACTGACCAACAAACCAAAAATGCGTATGTCAAAAGCTCGCACAGCGTGAGTATGAATTTCACTGAAGCCATTATCACGATGTCTTCGGCAGCGTAGGCAACGATCTTGACATCGTTTAAGAGTGAGTTTAACTAGAATCTGGTCAACGACCAGAAGCCAAAGCAGGTGAGATAAGATCCCACCCTGTGGTGTACCTCGCTACACGTCCTAACTTTAAGCTTGCTATGGCCCATTTCTGAATTTAGAAGTCTCGTGTGAAGCATGGAAGCAATCCAATTTGACAGCACCACCAGATCGATGTTCATAGATTACAGGGTTCACAGTATTTTCAAAATTATTGAAGGCCCCTCCTGTGTCAAGGAATGCACCTCGAGTGAATTCCTTGAGTTGGATTGACTTCTCAATCGTGCCAACTACTTCATGAAGTGCCGTCTCAACAGATTTGCCCATCATGCATGTTGGACTGCAAGAGGACACTATAGTTAAGTTTTAGGTGAATGTGCGTTACGACTAGTCTTTCTAATTTCATGAGAAAAAAATTTAAATAAGAAAACAAATTATTTTTCATTACTTTTGACTTTATAACATTTTGCTTATTTGCTAGACTATATATAGTTTTAAACTACAAGAGCAGGTTCGTGGGGTCCAGTCTTGAAAAATTTTTTTCTTAGAGACGATGAACACTTTTTTGCGCAGATTAATTACAGTAATATTTTTTTTTTTTTTCAAATACAAACACAGCTCGTCAGTTTATTAAAGTAGGCAGCACAAAAGTTCTTTCCCAGGCTCCAAATTCATATAATTTAAATTAATAGGTAATTTTTAACACATACCTACTATTAGGAAAACTTCGACATAAAATGTTAACCAAAGCCAAACAATCAATCTGTCAAAGCCAATATATCATAGTACAATTTGATTTGAGACATAATGTTCCATTGAGTTGGGACATAAAAAGTTTTCGGAACTTCTGTCATATGCCCCTTAGCTTCAATAATATTTAACCCATTAATTAACCTGTTTCCTCATCAGTATAATTATAATCTGGTTTTAGGTATTTATATATCACAGCATCATTTTTCACAAAAAACAAAAAAAAAACGAAATTCAAGACACGCTTGAATCCTTAGTTTTGAAATAAAGGTAGATATAATAACAAGTTTTTGCCACGATGATTAACGCCAACCCTTAATGACATTAATAACATTCATTTCCACTCAACCTCTGACAACCCTAAGCATAACACTCAAGTCTAATGAATTATTAATTGCTGAGATGTTGCCTGTTGACTTAAATGTCGAGGAGTGACGAATGGGAAATAGCAAATAGCAACACATGAAAGAGTGTTCATTAATATAAAAAATAAAAATGTCCTCAGGTCCTGGACGATAACGACAACAACTATGTACCTACAGCTACAAAAAAAAAAAAAAAAAAAAAGAACAAATTATTATTATTTCAAGCACAATAGAATTCGTTTGTCGGTTATATGTGTCCTCCTACGTTCATACATATATCCAGGTGAGAAAAGCTCCAATAACAAATGAGAGTCCTTGTTTATATTTTTATGAATGGTAATTTTTATCTGACCGTTCTTCGTTTAGCAGCGAATTTTGTATATCTCGTGCATAATTCAACCATAAAACCATATACATCCTTTGCTTTGGTGCTGTCTCTCAAATCATAACACACGCTACACGACGACGACGACGATGACATGACAGCCCTGTATTATACAGTTTTGAATAGAAATGCGGTTAAAATATGTATACGCAGATATGGGATAACCAGCGTAATACCTCAAGTGTATTATGAACTTAGAGTGGATCATAATATCATCACTGATGGGTAATTCAAATTTAATGCAGAACTTCAACACCGCATTTGTACAACAGCAAAATATACATAAAGAATCACACCCCGAACCCATACATAAATCAAAGGGAAAAGCCTTTGGCAATTACGAAATTTTGAATTTTGACATGGCAATCATTTTGAAGCGGATTTTACAAGCGTTTTATTAATGAGAAGATTATTTTGGTACTATGTTGTTGTGGGGTGTGAACAATCACAAATTATTACATAAATCCCTTGCTACGAGTACACACACAGTTATGTTTTCTTGTATAAACCATATTTCTTGTTCAACCCTTTTGCACATTAAAATCTTTTAATCTTACAAAATAATATATGTATATTAAGTATAATAATGGATTTTAAATTCAGTTATTAACTACCTACATATATGCTTATATAGTAAAGTAGAGATATTAGTCAATTAGAATTGACAAATCCTCCAAAAGTATCTCATATCATGGAAAAATGCCACTCACCTTAGCCGTTTGGATACGGCAGTAAACTGTAGGTCCCCTCCATTTCTCCAGATACGCACACAGGAAAGGTTAAGAGTTGTAAGTCACAAGGACCTAGTTCTTCATGAGCTGTTGTGCCACCAAATTTATTTATTTTTAATACATTTTTAAATATTTTATATTTAATTTCTGAAATTTTTAATTTCTATGAAAATGAAGAAAGTCAAGTAAAAGCCTCACCAAGTTAACATGTCAACAACGTGTGATCTTCAACGCAAAGAATGATTGATTTTTGCTATTTGGGTGTGATCAAGTCTTGTTGAAGTCCCAGTTTTTCTTGTTAAGGCGTTGATAGCAAATGGGACAAATCACAGTGAAACATACGATTGCATGTCAACATTTCTTATTATCAAGACAAAAGGGACTTAACTGTTCTTTTGTTTAACTGATTTGAAAAAAAAAAGGTTTTGAAGTCGGAATTTTCATGCATCGAAAAATTTAAATTGAAATCATCATAATTCAAAACAAATATAACGTCACTGTGGTAAATGCAGTGACGTTATTTGTTTTGAATTATGGTCCTGTCGTTTAACTCAACAAATAATTCCTTGACTGGCCCAAGTCTAAAAGGGAGAGTGGAGATCAGCTTCTAAAGCACAAAAATACAGGAAAATTTGTTAAAAATTCAACACAAAAAAAGTACGTATACGCCCAAGTGTACCATGCTGTATTATGGTTATTATTAGAGGTAATAAAACTGATTTTTTTTCATTCTGGTCATAAATACGTAAAGTTAAATAGGTATATATGTATGTATACAGGGTGTCCCACAGTCACCGATGCAAACGTAAATAATGGTTAATTTTTAGTCGAAAAACTTAATAAAATAAAATAAATAAATTTGATGGCACAACAGCTCATGAAGAACTAGGGCCTAGTGACTTACAACTCTCAACCATTCCTGTATGCGTGTCTGCAGGAATGGAGGGGATCTACAGTTTTTTGCCGAATCCGAACGGCTAACGAGCGGCACTTTTCTGTGACAGGAGATACTCTTGGAGGATTTGTCAATTCCTCGCGAGAGGCAGTAGGTGGCGAGGCTGGGGATCGAACCTTAGACCTCCGGCATGACAGTCCATCGCACTAACCATCACGCCACCATCGCTACTAGTCGAAAAACTTAAGAGGTAATATTATTCCCGTTTTAGCTTCATTTTCCACTTATCGAATGGTTTTTGTCTCGTTAAAAATTGGCTCTAACTTCATTTTTTTTTATTTATGCAAGAAAAGTTACCAGTTTTTACTTGCGCCACAATTTATTATCAAACCCAATTGTTTTCTTTTTTGATTGACTTTGGTTGATGTTATTTTTCCCACAACAGCACATGACTAGGTGTCAGTTTTCTCTTTTTTTTTTTATTGTCAAAGCCCAGTTTGTTCTCTTAAAAATATTCTTAGCATGTACACTGAAAATTACATTGTACGATCAAAATAAAAACAATTAAAAAAAAGAAAGGGGAGAGTACGATAACTCAGGCGTCGCAAAATAATAACGGATTTGTATAGAGAGGTTTAATACAATCATTTTTTACTATGGGTGGGGGGTCTATCTCGCCCCGTTTAGGGAGTGGGGGTAATTTTAGAAAAAATAACTTAAAATTAAAAAAAAAAATTATTAAAAAACAACAGCAACACTTAAAATAAAGTATTATACCGGGTTTGAAAGCCAGAAATCTTAAATCCTATTTTTAAATTGAATTATTTCGGCCCATTTGCTGAAACGAAACTTAAATTTGTATGTTCAACTTAAGCGCTTTATGTTCTACTTTTTCCTCAGCGTAAACTGTCACATAAGCTTTTAAGTTAAACATAAATATTTAGGTTTCGTTTCAGCAAATGGGCCTTAATGCAATATATTTTAAAAAATTCGCATGCAAACTCAAAATTTTGATTAAAAAAAAATGAAAAAAAAAAAATTAGACCATTTTTTTTTTTTTTTCAAAACTGTGAAATGAAGCGCTAAATTGGTTTTTTGTGGTCAATGCGCATCTTAATCCTTAATCGAACACAAAAAACCGAAATTACTATAAATACAAAAAACTTATTCAGCACTTCATTTCACAATTTTGAAACAAATTGGTCTAAACTTTTTTTTATTAATTTTTTTTTATCACAATTTTGAGTTTGCATGCGATTTTTTTAAAAAAATTAAGGCTAAATTCTGGCTTTCAAAACCGGTACAGTACATTATTACTTAATCCCCATAAAAGATCAGATGGTTTGAGAAATTGGTCAGCCATAGAGTTTTTTTTTATGAATTTTTTACAAATTTATTTTTTTTTCCAAGGTCGTAGAAATTTTTAGCACCTCATTTGTCGAATTAAAGAAAAATAATTATGCCATCTGAAAGTTCATGGAATCCTCATAAAAGGTCAGCTGGTTTTAAAAATTGGTCAGACAGGTTGTTTTTTTATAATTTTTATAAAAAAATTTCAAGATAAAGGTCAATGACCTTGCATGTATTTGTTAAACTCATAACTTAAAATCTGAAACTGCCTGACCTTTTATGACCTTTTAATAACCTTTTAAATTGCACTGTTTTTTCCACTAATGAGGTGCTATAAGTCTTGTACTGTGACCTTCAAAAAAACTTTTAGAACTTATTAAAAAAACCTATGCCTCGCACCAATTACTAAAATTACCTGACCTTTTATCACTATCAGTCTAATGGTATACCTACTTTTGCGAGTATCCAATAAATGAGATGCCAAAAATAGCGAGTGACCTTGAACAACTTTAACCCTGGATTAAAAGTTTTCTAGGTCTGACCAATTTCTGAAACTACCTGACCTTCTATGACCAATAACTGACCTCTTAGATGGCATACTATTTTTGCAAATATCTTATATATGGGATGCTAAGACCCCACAGCCTATCTCTTTACTAAATATTTACTAACTTTCCAAAAAAGTCAATTTTTGACACCTACAAATCAAAGAGCCCTGTGATTTTTGAAAGAAGCTACCCTATGGAATTTATTACTCGTAATTAAATATTTTCTTATTTTGATCGTTAAAGCAAGGGCAAAAGGCATCTATACAAATTGGATAAAAGCTTTTTTGGTCTCTTTTAAGTAAAAAAAAAAAACTTTTTTATCAACT
Source organism: Epistrophella euchroma (assembly GCA_947049315.1). Taxonomy (NCBI): domain Eukaryota; kingdom Metazoa; phylum Arthropoda; class Insecta; order Diptera; family Syrphidae; genus Epistrophella; species Epistrophella euchroma. The sequence continues at coordinate 56,399,864 of OX346246.1, read as the reverse complement.
TATTTAATCAATCTCTCTACCTTCCAAATTCTCAAGATCTAATATGTAAAATAAATTTAAAAAGTCGACTATTTCATTTGAATGTATTCAAAACCAGTTTTTTTATGAGTGAAGAAATTGGAGTTCAATTTAAAATAAATTAAAATTCTTACCACTGATTGCTTTGATCAAAACTTTTACTCACTCTTTCCTCTTCATCATCAGTTCAGCACCATGCACATGAACAATGAACCACTATTAGCGATTTAAATGACAAGTGCTCATCACACAAATAAAATACCACCACGTCCCCCTCCCCTCACCCCCCCCCCCCCCCACCCAACACTCATTCAAAATTAGCAACATACTTGCTCATCTATATCTGTGCCTATGAACAGTTAATTTGCTACCCACAGAAAGCTGGATTCTCAAGACGATGACGACGACATTAAGATGTCTTTACTCACTCTCTGATGACAGAAATTAAATGTACCAAATTACAAAATCAAATATTTCTTCTTCGTTGGGGGTCGTGACCTGAATACAACAAAACGAAAACCAACACCGCACTCTTGGTTATGTGGTTAATACCAAAAAAAAAAAATCATTTGCGATATGCTCCGAGTCATTTTGCCTACCCTCTCTTCTTGCCATGATTAGAGAGTTTCGCCTTGTTGTGTTGATGTTGATTTTACTGGTGTATTTAGTGTTCGTCATACTATTAGCTAATTACCTGACTCTTGTCAGCGACAATGCGACGTGGCAGTTTTTTTGAGAATTATTCGTAACGAATTTCGAGAGAATAATAAATGCATGCATATATGTAGAATACTTTGTAAACATCATTTAGGACTAACTTTTCAAATTCTATTTGATTTTGGATAAACTAGTGAGATATGAATTAACTTTAGGATCACTGTTAGGTAATTATATCTAGAATGTTTTGCTGTTAGATGGAGGGAGGTTTAGGAAGGACAGATTTTTGTCCTGATAAGAAGTATACCTATACATGTATAAGGAACGGAGATTTTTGCATATATGCAGAGCTTAGACAAAGTCAGGTTTTCAAGAATTCAAACTAAGTCGGGAAAAGCTGTCATTTAAATTGTGTAATGCATCTAAATAAAAATCAAGCAGCTTACCTCTTGTGACTGATTACCGGTGTTGCCATAAAATATTTTTGAAAATCGGGAGATTAGCACATCGAAAACCGGGGTTAATCGGGGAATCAGTTTAAACAAATTTTGAGCAAATCACTATTTTTCTTAAAGATTATTAGTATTCATTGTTTCATTTTACTTTTTTTTTTGAATATTTTCTTTTATTTAAATTGAAATCGTTTAGACACAGATCATGTGTCTAAACGACACATTCACGCATCAACGTGATTTGATTCTACATATTCTGCTGATGCGAAACGAAAAATCCCATACAAAAATGACACAACGAAATCACAAACGAAAAATTCGCTGTGCTTTTCGTTCTGCGGTACGCTGTTCGATGAGCGAAATCGATAATTGTATAGCAGATTATTTGGACAAATTTGTATTTGTTGTTTATTTCATCACAACACGGCTTTCTGTAATTTTTATGCGTTTGTGTTTGCTTTTTGTTTTTGCAAACGGTGACACTTACAAAGGGTAATTTTTCGTTGTGGTTTTCGTAAGTATTTCGTTGTCATGTTGGAGACCAACTAAAAATTTCGTTCCGCATCAGCAGCGTGCTGGGTTTAATCAGTGAAAAAACTCTCAATTATTCATTAAATCAGAGGTTAAGGTTAGTGCTGTCAGAAAACGTTCGTGCATGTAGCCCTAAACGAATAAAACATCAAATGGGATATTTTATTTTGGTACAGAAAGGTTAAGGTAGATGCTTCTTTTTAATAAATTTAGAAATTATTTAAATTCAAAAGTAGAAAATATATTTAAGAAAATCGGGAGAAAGTGCCATATTTACATCAAAAATCGGTGTATCGGAAATACCTCTGAAAATCAGGAGAAATACGATAAATCGGTGTTTCTGGCAACACTGCTGATTACTGACCTTTCAAAAAGCATATTATATTTTTGAATACCTATCAAAGAAATGAGGTATTAGTGCCCTCTTTAATTTTGAATAACGAGCATTGTTATCGAAAATGACAGTTACAATTTTAAATAGTTTTTTTTTTTTTTAATAGTTTTGATAATTAAACTAATTTTCGAATTTTTTTCAACAAAAAATTGATTTGTTTAGAAGAAATAAATCGGTTTTTCTGGACAAATTCCTTTTATTGAAAGAAAAAAATCGATTTTGTTTAAAAAAAAAAATGGAATAGTTTGTTGAAAGGAATTCGAAATTACAGTTATGTAGGTTCATTTTGATTTGCAGATTCTTTTCAAGTCGTCTGTCATGTCGAAGCGTTCGTAAAGCTTGTAAACGTATACGTAAGCATCTCTAACGCGAACGCGCCATTGGAAATCAGCCTTAATTGATTAAATTATTAATGTTCTTTCGGAAGTCAAGCAAGCTCCAATTGTTATCACGACTTTCCGACTTTTCCGGCCTAATTTTGCAATTTTTATCTCCGTAGTGTTTTGATCTGGTTCAACATAAATCAAAAAAAACTTCACCCAATTTGGATGATGTTCAGCTAATTCTGACTTTGTTGGTCGAATTTTCTAATTTTCGTTTCAATTTTCGGCTCCATTAATTAATATGATTCAATATGGTTCAATACAAATCCAAAAAAAAATCTCTATGCAAATCGAATGATGTTAAGTCGAGTTATCACGTACGAACACAATTTCAATTCAGAAATTTTGAGATTTCAAGGCGTTTTGAAGATTTTTCTACTTTTTCGGTCGAATATTCTAACTTTGGGTCGAATTTCCTATTTTTCGGCTTTGTTATGCGCTAATCTTTTCAGCTCAACCGGGTCATGAATTTTTTAATTTGTAGCTATTTTCAAGAATGTTGTCTTCAGTGCCATTGCCATCTTCATCTATCAGAGAAAAAAAATAAAAACTTTTGAATTATGTGAATTTCTCACTTCATGAGTTATGGTGCAAGTTTCAGATCAATTTTTAAGTTTTAGCCAATTTTGATATTTAAAATTTTTATACCACTTTAACGAATACATAGTTTTATTTTAAGCTTAATCGTTTATTAAATTCCCATTCGAAGTTGTTAGTCTCAACTTGAGAATTTTGAAATATCTCCACGTTCCAGGTTTCCTACGGAATTCGACTGATGTTTTAAGAGAGATGTCTGTGTGATGTGTGGTTCGTAATTTCGTACGTTCGTATGATACCTTCTTTCGTTGACTATATCTCGATAGCGAATAAATGCATGCCTGATGCATAGCCTTAATCAATCTAAAAAATTTCTTGAAACATTCGATCCAAAATCCAAATCTAAAGCTGATTTCCTTTTTAACGTTACCGATATCTTACGCTAGCTTTCTAAGTTCTTTGTGATTTTTCAATAAAAATGTGGATCTGACTACAAACAGTTTAAAGCAGTGTTTCCCAACCTTTTTTTCTATGCCCCACCACAACATTTCCATAATTTTCATGTCCCCCTCACATTATAGTGTTGATACCTAAACAATTTTTAACAATAAAAATCTAAAATATTAAATTAAAATAAAATGGCTGATATCAGAAAAAAATCCATAGAAAAAGTAAACATAGTAAGTTTGTTTTCGAAACATAAAAGTGCGTTTTATTGGTGGTTCAAAGCTAGTGCAGCTATAAAAGTTCAATGAAACGCTATATCAACTTTTATGCCAACTCTCTGTGGCTGTATTCATATACTTTTGAAGTGAAAAACAGTCTACGTTCCCGACATTCAAGGTTCAAGTTCACACTTTTTGTCCACTTTTATATTCACTAATTTACTGGCTTATTTATCCGAACTTTTGGTTTTTTCATTGTTCACCAAGAAAAATTTTACTACGCTAGCAATAAAATTGCCAATAAAATGCACCTAATGTAGAACAGAAATTAAAGTACAAAATAATTAAATAACTATGTAATATTAATTATTTAAAATTAGTGAGATCCCTGCGCTTGATGCCTCCTGCAAATAGGTTTTATGTAGGTTCAAATTAAGAAAGCCTCAGTCGCAAGTCTCTTTGTTTTGGCATATCAAGAATATTTTTTTCTTTATTGGCAAGTCATTGATGATACTTAATTCGCATTCAGTCAAATGTGAAGATGAAAAGGTAACAACAGCTCTCTTGCATATTTGGTTGCATTGGGGTATATGATTTCGGTTTCCTCACAAAGCCATGCCATCGCTCCTTTATATTTCGAATAAAGTTTTAACTAACTCATCGTTTTGTATTTTCGTGAGTTCTTATTGATACTGTATATTTGAAATATCAGAAAGATTCACTTGCATTGGTTGCATTATCCAAGATTGGGAAATTTTTTTCAAATCAGAAAATTTGTCAAATGATCGACAATTTCATCTATAGCGGTATCGGTCACTTCACATTTTTGGAGCCAAGAAAACCTTAAAAAATTTTGTTGTAAATATATGTCTGACATATTCAATTAAGGTAACCAAACCAAATTTTTTCCTCTTCGTGCCTCAAGATGAACGAATACTGGTGAATTTTACTCCTGTTTGAACAACCACTCATTAAAAATATATCTCCATAGGTGGAAAGTCAAGAAGCATACATTTTTAGGAGACATGTGTAATGAAGCATAATTTTATATTGCCCCCCTATAAAATGAAATTACCCCCCTGTGGGGCGTGGGCCCCACGTTGGGAAACACTGGAAGCAATATTAACAGCAAAAATTGGCAACAAAGTTCAAAAGGTTATTATAGCTATATTATAGCTAAAGATCTCTTGAATGAAATTAATACATTTAACCAAACTTCTGCCGTTGTAAATTTCAAACCTTTTTATCAATTTTAAACTTTTAACTTACACTTCTTCTCCAAATTTACTAAGGGCGTTTGAGATATATTATTAACGTTTCTTGTAAGCGTTGCATCAGGTGAATCTAAAGCTTCTCGAAACTTAAGCCTATTAAAACCTTTCTTTGCTCAACAATTATCCAAGAGCGATTAACCGGTCTTGCAACTATTTCAATTAAAAAAGAAGAAGAAATCGCTACAAGTTTTGCAAAAATTAAATCGCGACATGTATTTTGTCGAAAGCATTTGACTGTTATTAAATAAACCTCTACGGGCCTTACCAATAAACAATTTAACCTTCTGGTTAAAAAAAATTCCCACACTTACCATAAATCTACTACAATTTCAATCTAATTTCCAGTGAAATAAAAAAACGCGAAGTGAACTGTCAAAATTTGTTCCATACCTTCACATTTGAGTATTGCCGTATTCTTTTTTAACAGTTAGTTTTTCAGTACTTTTGCTAAATTAATTAATTTTAAGTTTTAAGTGTTTAAAGTATTTTTATTTTATTTGTTCTACATCACATTTAGCAATACTGCTTTTCTTTTACTAAATTTAATTATTTAATCACAATCGCAATATATCAGTTCAGTAAGAAAGTCCTCTGAACGAAAATTGATTTTCGGTTTGAGTTCGATAGAAGTATCCGTGAGAAATTCGTCTGTCAAACATTTTAGTGTAACCTCATTTTTAAGTTTGTGTTTTGATTTGTTGTTAATCTTTGGAAGAGGCATTTAAAGCAGTTTTGATTGTAAAAATATTTAAATAAAAATTACTTTTAAAAAATGTAACGCAGTTTTATATTAATCGGACATATTTAATTTATAAATCTATTAACTTTTTTGATCAAGTGATGAGTTTTTTTTTTTTAATAAAAGGGTTAACTACATTCAAAGTGATAAAAAGTGTAAAAATGAAAAACAAAACATGCTCTGGAGATGCCTGTGTGCGAAAAAATTGTGTTTTATCTGTCAAATTACAGATCAAACACAATTTTTGTACATTTTTTCGCTCGCAAGGTATTGTTTTTTCTGTTTTCCAATTTTTGCAAAAAGTCGAGAATAAAGTTCAGCCTTAATGCTAAGTGCCAAACTTAAATTGATTACAATCACAAAACAAAAATAATTTTTAGACAAGAACGAACAATCTTCAACTGAACGCCGTGTGTGTTCCCTTCTTCCCCATGTCGATTTTATCATCAAATTATTCAATTAGGACTTGCAAAAAATATTTCTTATATAGGAGTATATGAAATAGCACAACGGGTAACACTTGCATTGAAATGCCATTTTGTATCTTTAATGTACAGCTTAAACATGGATTTCCATGTGTTAAATTTTAAAGTTTTGCTAGTGGCTAATCTGAAGACTAAATTCGTTATTGGTATGTGATTGTTCTGAAATCTGGAGGTTTTCGTTTAACTATTAACTAAATTTGATTATAAGTAGGCCCTATGTGAATCTAATTGTTGCCATTATCTTCTTTTTTTGTATTTGAGGCGCAAAATAACAATTTTTACCTAAGGCGGAAAAATTTCCAGGTTCGGCACCGAGTGTAGAATTGGTTTTCAAAAACAAAGTTAACAATGGCAAGTCATTCGACTTGAATATCTCGGGAGCATTTTCCAAAAATTTCGAGTAGTTCCCTGTAAATTTTTTTTGCTTTGAAAAAAAGTGTGAACTGATTTTTTTACGAAATTTATCAATTATGATTGACAAAAAAAAAACTACAGGGAACTTCTAAAAATTTTTGTAAAATTTCTTTCGACCGGAATATCTCGAAAAAAACACTGATTTTTAGGTATTCAACAAATACATATTAATTGAATTTGTTTTGTTTTCAAAATAAAAATTAGTTTAATTATATTTTTTAAAGTTAATAATAATTTACCGTAAATATTAGAACAACGTGGTCAAATTCAAATGATATCGATAAATAAACAAACTAAAATAAATAAAATTTGAAAATAAAATCATTTTACACTCATTTATTATTTTTTCCCCTCAGATCTGACAAATTGTGTGTCATGCTTTATGTAAGGCAATAAAAATGTTCTTTTTTCCAAAACATAAGTTACTTATAGGGCAAATAATAAAACTCCATTTAAATTACACTTCAACATCGCATTCCCTCCCATCATGTAATATAATTTGTTTACATTTTTATTCACTAGATGGATATCTGGTAATATACATTATACAGATACATAGGTCCCATTATATGCTAAGCTAACCAATGCTTGCCACCACAGCACTCAACCTTGATTTGTTGAATAATTTATTTTATTTGCGGGATAATTCATTGTTATATAAAATTGAAATAATAATGAGCTCCGGTTGCCTGCCAAAGATAAACAGGAGTAGCGAGTAGCGAGCTTAGCTATTATACACCATCGGCAGGAGATAAGAAAATATTAAATAACTTCTTTAAGTTTAAGACAGACAATCTCTGTAAAATGTCCAAGCAAATTGACGACTTCATTTCGCCCTACGTTATCCTTATACGTAAGTAGGTACATATAGAACCCAACTGGTGTCATTAATAATGGACACTTATTCGTCTGGACGAGCAGCGTGAAAAATTCGGGGAGAAAAAATACTTTTCAAACGGTGCGGGTGGTGGATTCTTTCAAGCAAAATTTATTTTTTTTATTATTTTTCTTGTTTCATCATATTTCTTAGGAATTTTATGAGCAACTTATCAGTTCTTTTCTTAACATGTGCAATTCACATTTTTAGCAATGGGCTTGGGAAAAATTAATTGGTTTTTATATTTTATAATTTTTGTAGTGAAACGTTTCGTGTTCTCGTTAGGTTCTTACTTGATTTATTAAAATATTTTTAAAATATGAAATAAGTTTTGTTGCTTTCAAAGGCGTACGCAGGATTTCGATTAGGGGGGGGGGGGGGGGGGGGTGGGGCAAACTCAAATTTCATTTTATTTTTTTTAAATAAGATATCAGTCGGTACAAATAATAATTAGACAATATTTTTACAAAATTCTGCAAATAAAAACAAAAAAATTTAACATTTTTTTTTAAATTTTTCTAAACTTTTTTTTTATTATTTGCAGAATTTCGTTAAAAATATTGAAAATAAGCAGAATTTTTAAAGCAAAATTTTGAAAAGCAGAATTTTGACAACCCTCAAAAGGTAGATCAAAAACTCCGTTTTATTATTCTGACGGAAAAGGTAAATTTTTACAGCTTGTGCACGCATATTAGGGTTTCCGTTATTTCCTAAACTCATTTTTTGTTTTGATCAGACGACCCCTCTATAAAAAGTATATGCCCTACAATAAATTTATGGACCAAAAACAAAAACTTGGCCGAGCTCATTAATTCGTGCCTCTTAAGTCATAATCTTCCCATACACATTTTTACGGAATTTATGAAGATTTACGTATTTTTCCTCCTGAATAATATTGCAGATATTGCTAATTTTCTTGCTGATTTTTATTATGACATCATCCTTTTGAAAAAACATTATTCAAATTTTATGAATAAATATTTTTAAAATTATTTCTTTTTTTTTTTTTTATATAAGATGCACAGGTTAATGACAGAATTTGTTTGTAAATACATTTTTTGTAGGATATAAACTTTTAATTTAGGTGGTGTGTGATGAAAAAAATTGGTCCCGTAGCGTAATAATAGTAGCTAGTTAGTACAGAAAACTACAAAAAAATTGTATTATTTGATAATTTAGAAGAAAGTATTGAAACGTTTTGTTTGTATTTGACGAACGACATGTTTAAAGAAAAATTTTAACATCAAATATAGTTTTTAAAATTAATATTGCGCATTATTCAACAAAAAAAATGTAGGAAAGTAAAATTTATTAGAGGGGGGGAGGCAACCGCCCCCTGCTCTTGGTTGCTTTAGCTGGATGCATTTTTTTTTAAAAGTTTACTTGATATATGGAAAATCAAAGGAAAGCCAAGAAGTAGTCAAAAATAAAAAAATTGAAACAAAAACCTTCTTCTCTTTGTGAACATTAAGAAAAAAAAATATGAAAATCCGCCCACTGCCACGCCTGGCGACCGTGAAATAGCTATAACTCCAGCCTATAAAAACTTGGTGGTAGCTCACTCAAGTTGTTGTTCTTTCATTCAAACCTTCAACACTAAAAAAAAGTCATTTGTTCGTTTTTGAAATATCGAATTTTCAAAAAAAAATTTAAAATCAAAAATTTGTGTTTACGAAAATTTTTATATGGAATTATGATTTCAACTTATAAGAAGCATTTGCATAAAAAATTAAAATTAAATCGGTTAAACAGAAAATGAGATAATCCAGAACAAAAACAAAATGGTTCTTTGAGAGGTACTGTCAATAGTGGATAAATGTAAATTTTGTTTTTGGGAAAGGATAGGCCGCTGGCCGCACAAACATTAGTATCCAGAACAGTTTTAATTAAAATCGTGCGTGTTGTTTTGGAGAAAATTTAGAAGGTACCATTAATTTTGACTATAAGAGTAATTTTTGTTCAAAATATTCTAGTTAATGTTAAAAATCCGCTTAATTCAAGGTTTTGTAAAAAAATCGGTTAAGTCGTTTTCAAAATATTTGGTTAAAAAAAAAAACAAAAACAAAGTGTATTTTTAAAAATGCAATAAAATTTTTTTGAAAATTTTGGTAAGTACTGTTTGAAAGTTTTAAAACATTCTGCATAAAAAAATAATCAAAATTATCATAAAAAAAAGTCATACAAAAAAGTGATATTTGTTGATTTTTTTTAGAAAAATCTGTGGAGCCATTTTTAAGAAAAAAAAAATATTTTCCAAAAAGACTTAAAAAATTACATGTTTTTTGATTTTGTTCCTAAAAAAATGAAAAAAAAAAGCGTCGGGGGAGTGACTTAAAAACGCTAGATACCGCAAGTTTAAATAAAATCGATACTTGCGTTTAGGCTGTAAGGTAAACATACAGACAAACGGACAGAATTGTGAGACCTACTTTTTTCGTCTTTCCTAACATCGTAATGTAAAGTTTGATCAAAATCTCGAATTCCACTTTTTTTAACGAATGCAAAACTTGCCATATACATATGTATGTACAGTACATGCATACATAGTACATATGTATCTATATATAACAAGTAATAATAAAAAGAGATGGCAAAATTTTTATTCACGCTAAAAATCCATTACCATTATTTTCTGAATCTGTTCAAAATATTTTATTTTTGTGGATTGCTTTTTTTGTTTCCCAAAAAAACTAATATATCGTAGTAGCTCATAAAACTTATGAATAATAGGAAAATTAAAAAAAAAAATCATCCTTTTATACGTTTGTATACATAATTTCTGATGTCTGACAGAACAGGATGTAATTCTTTGATTTATAGATAGAAATAGTTGAACATGAATATGGTGAGGTTTTATACCAATTCCTTCATTTCAAATGGTAAAATTCATAACCGCAAACACCACATTTCAAAGTCAGTTCAAGCTTAATATTATGTTTATGTATATTATTAAAAATAATATTTCAGCCATAATTAAAAGTCATAAATTCTGTTCAGAAATAGCTCTGCGGTTTATGGTTTTAGTGTTAATTATTTTTTTCTTGGTGTGACTGACCATCAACACAACGATGGAATAACGAGATAAAGTTAATTTTCATGATTTATACTAAACAAATAAAAAATGGTGACTTTAATGGAAGTAATTAAGATGAAGAGTTTGAAAAGGATAACAGGAAATCTAACTATCTATCTTCTTTGTCTAAAATGTCAAATAGGTATTTATCAAGGACGGTTAAAAGTGAGAAAGATGAACCAGGTGAAACACAATCTTTATAAATTTACATATCTTAAGAAGGTCGTTTCGATAGATATCGTTGACATAGTCCGGCTCGAAGGACCATTTTTCGATAGACATTTTTGGATCGATGCAAATGCATTTAACTTTTATTTAATGGACTGTATTTAACTTCCTCAAAGTTTAATAAATAAATATTATTTTCCAAATTAAAGAAAATATTTTTTTTCGGATATATTTATTAACTAAATATGTATATATATAAAAATGAAATGGTTTTCATTTGTAACCACATCACTCATGGACAGCCCAGTTGATTTGCTTGATTTTTTTTTGTATTATGTTCGGTATTTTCTGTGGAAAGTTCTTAGCTAAAGAAAATTTCAAAATTTTACTTCAAATACATAGGTTCTTTTATGTAAATTGTTTATTTTAACATTTTGTTTATTTGGTTGTATGCTGTTTGCAAAAAGATCAATTAGGAAGTAATTTAATTTTGGTTAATATGCTATTTGCAAAATGAAAATAGCAAAAAATTTTATTATTTATTGAAAAACTATCGAAAGGTTAAACAAAAACTGAAACGCTGAAAAGAGAGGTAACCTTTTAATAAATTGAGTAATTTCTTTGAATTTAAAAAAAAAAATAATGAATTAACCCGATCGTCCAATGCATACCGCTTTTAATCAAGTGTTGCAGCGGGAACAACAATACAACCGTCAAGAACTGAACGAAATTGTGCGCATAAATGTCCCAAAAATTAACCAGGAACAAAAACATGTTTTGACATTATGACAGCTGTTAACGATGATGGAAAAACATTCGTAATTGCTTTTCTTCTTTTGGCAATAATACGATCACAGAGTCATGTTGCCTTGGCACTGGCCTCTTCGGGAATCGCTGACACGTTTTTGGATGGTGGACGAACGGCCTATACCGAATATGCGAATCAACGAAAATGCAATATTTCCAAGACAAGTGGAATGACAAAAGTTCTGCAGCAAAACAAAGTAATCATTTAGGATGAATGCACGACGAGCGCTTAAAAAATCATTGGAAGCCTAGAATCGAACACTCCAAGATCTAAGTGGAAATCAGAGTCTTTTCGGTGGTACAATTTATATTGCTGGATGGTGATTTTTGCCAAACAATTCCCATCATTCCGAGATCAACAGCTGCTGAAGAAATCAACGCATGCCTGAAATCTTCTTATCTGTGGCGACACGTCAAAATAGAGACTTAAACTTTGATCAAACTGCAGAGACGTTTTCAAAACAATTGTTGGATATTGCGGAAATGGGAAAATTGTTGCAGATGTTTCTACCCAACTTACTACCTTACCTGAAGATTTTTGCAAGAAGAACTTATCTAAACGATCTTAATGCGGCCATGTTTACTTGGCAAGTTTTCAAAACATTTTGAATGCTGAGTAATCAGATGAAAAAAAAGAAAACTTGCCAAGTAAACATACCAAGTTTTAGTCAGTTCATTAAATAAGAAATTTCTCTTATAATTTGGAGCTATTACGATATTACTTTACTCAAAATATTTCATAATAAACCCTTCATAAACTTAGAACTTGGGATACTTAATACTTTTAGATCTCATTTACGGCTGACTTGTTACATAAAGGTTTTTTTGTATACATGGAGAACTTGGCTCTTTTTTAACATTTATGTTATTGGTGTGATTTTACTCCTTTTTGCAAAGAATTTTTTTTAACACAAAATCTTAAATTTTCGAATGCACTTGAGGTCTAACACTCTAACTAATCATCATTGTACATAAAACAATAATAATTCTATGAAAGTGGGTGGATGCCACGCCCCCTGAATGATAAACCCCAAATTTTTAAGTTTTCCTCAGCACGAATTATGAACCCTACCTCTCTACCAAAATTCATAATTCTACAACAAACAGAAGTGCTTCATATAATTGACAACACTTTTGAGAAAGCGGGTTGATACAACGCCCCTGAATGTCAAATATCAAATTTTAAATTTTTTTCTTTGCTTGCATTGGAAGCCCTGTCGCTCTACCAAATTTCATCATCCTATAACATTCAGACATGGTTCTAAGAAAGTGGGTGGATACCACGCCCCTAAATGAAAAATCTTAAATTTAATTTTTGTTTTCCTTACACACATTTCAAGCTCTACCTCTATACAAAATTTCATCATTCTGCAACAATCAGGAAACAATTTGAGGAAGTGGGTGGATACCACGCCCCCTATATGGAAAATCCAAAATTTTCGAAGGCCTACCGTTGTGCGAAATTACAAGATTCTATGGTGTCGGGAAGTGCTCCATATGATTAATAACTATTTTCAGAAAAGAGGGTGGATGCCACGCCCCCTGAATGATATATTTTAAATTCAAATTTTTTTTCTGTGCTCAAATTGAAAGGGGTACTTCTCTACCAAATTTTATCATTCTACAACAATCAGAAGTGATCCAAATAATTGATAGAAATTGTGTGAAAGTGGGCGGATACCACGCCACCTACATATATGGAAAATCCCAAATTTTGGAGTTTTTCCTTTGTATAAACCACAAGGCCTACCGATGTGCGAAGTGCTCCATAATTTTGATGATCTGTCAGTCAGTGAGTCAGTCAGTTACGGTTTTCGCGATTTTTGCGACGTCCTATATCTCAGGAACCACTAATGCTAGGGAGTTGAAATTTGGTGAGGCGCCTGTGCTTGCCTATCTTAGCAAATATGGCGAGTTTGAAGTTTCTGACATTATTGGTTCCGAAGTTAGAGGGGGGTCAAAAAGCGCTTGAGTTTGTTCCTGTAAAAAGGTAGTAGTGCCGAGAACTTGGCTGGGCACTACCGTGCCCTTTGATACCATAAAGAAAGGACCGGATCTATGTACCTATGTTTAAACATCCTAAAACTTACTAATGAATTCTATTTTATTTTTTGGTATACATAATACAGATACCTATATACAAAAGTTTTAAACGACCTACTCAAAAGGAGTGATTTAGTTCCAACATTCAGGATACACTATCCTACATTGCGTTTGGGTTTTATAAAGTTAAAATCTTCGGTGTTCCAACTTAACCCTTTACCTGCTGCCGCAATCAATGAATCTACTTCTCTGTGACATAATTCGCAAAATGATTTGTGTCTGCTTCTCTATACATACATACTCGTACTTCGTATACATACATTGAATGAAAACGGGATTGAGAAAAGGACGAATAAGGTATTATCTTGTCCGGTGTAATTCCACATGGTCATGGTAGAAAGAACACAAATAAAGTTTGTATCAAAAACTACTTAAAAGAGTTGCAGTTCCAATTTAAAGTTTTTCTTTATTCGAAACTAAGCCCGATGGCATAGTAAAAAAAGATGGCAGTTTCATTGTTAAAGTTCATTTCCTGTAATGGATGATATTGCAGGAACATTCGTTTTTCTAAAAACTGTGCACTTCATGGGCGAGCTTATACTTATAATGACAATAGCTTAAGAATGAATTTATATACTTATATTACTTGGATTGGAATCAAGTAAAGATTTAAGAGACTATTAATTTATATTTAAGCTTCAAAGTTGCACTGTACAGTTAGAATGGCGATTTGAAAATAAAATCTTATTTGTTGATAATTTATAGTAGCGACTGTCGAATCACTTAGCTTACAAGGTAAGAAATTTTAATGAAACTCAATCTATATAGTTAAACCCAAGAGAAAAAAAAATATATTTGTACCAATATAGGTTGTCAATAGCTAATAGGTTTTCCAATGGTAAAAAAAATCAAATTTTTTTGATCCAGATCTGTCAAAACACCGATTTTGACAATTTTCGTCTTCCAATGGGCAAAAAAAAATTGATTTTTCTCCAAAAAAAAATCAATTTATCAGATCTGGATTTTGCGGCAGATCTACCCCCCTTTTTACTAACACCAATATACACCAGTACAATTGACAGCTACCACAGACACGAATATACACTGATACCATGACAAAAAAAAATTAAATCTGAAATCGTACCCCATTCGCCACGAAAAAAAATTGAATTTTAGGCAGAAATCTGAATTTACCAAAGGAACACTCCATAATTCTCATCGCATGGGATTTTAAACGGGCTGTTTTTGGTGTATTCTTAGCTCGTGGTTTTAAATGTTAAAAACACACTCATATATTTACACAGTTTTTCGAAATAGTCAGAAAAATGCTAAATCTAACAAAAAATATGCTATACATACATATTTGTCAAGGTTTAGACAATCGATTCCATTTTCTAAAGTTAGATATAAAGTTAGATCACTTTATAGCAACAAATAAAATATTCGTTCATAACTTGGACTGCTGTTTAAAGTTAGACAATGTTCATAAATATGAATTATTGGAAACGTCGAAAATAATGTTTTCTTATTTACAACGTTTTTATTAATTACTGGATCGCACGAACTTGCTCTTGTAGTAAAAGTTTATTTGAATTTTAAAGATTGAGTATAATATAAGTACGTAATGTACATAATTAGTAATTTTATACGTATACCATTTAATAAATTGAAGAATGAAAATTTGAATATGGGAAAAAAGCATGAAAAACGTTCTTTAAATCGATAAAACAAATACTTAAAATATTTTAATCTTAGAATGAAGAACGCAATCTCAGTTCATGAAAAATATGAATTTATGGAGAAAAATTTGGTATGATATTTTTAAGAATATAATAATATTCAACCCGTTTTCAAAAAAAATGATTTTTCAAGAAAAAAAAAATTTGAATTTTTTTTTTTAAATCCAATAATTATTTTTTTGAAGAGATTTGTATGAAGTACTATAAACTTTTGATAGGAGCTTCAGAGTAAAAATTTTGATCAAAATTGCTTGAGCGGTTAACGAGAAAGCCGAAAATAAAAAAAAAACTGTTCTATAGTACTGTTAATGGTACAAATAACAGTTTTTTTTTGTCATCAAAGTGCATACCATACTACCACTAGTACAAACAAAAATTTTAAAAAAATCGTAAGAGCCATTTTTGAGATAAATATCAAAGCGGTTGTAGCTGAGGTAGCTCAGCGGGTCCAGGGTCAGATCGAATAAAGCAAGAAAACTCGGTTTGGTTTTGAAGAGTTCGGAACTCCAGTCGATCGCCAATTTTACTTGATCTTTATAATCTTACAAACTAACTATACCTACTTAAAATAATATAAGACGGTATTTCATATAATATTATAATAAGGTTGCCTATATAACTAACACAGTACTTCATATAATTGGTATAGAGTCCCCGGTCTCCCCTAAAGTTACAAATAATTAGAATGGGAGAGATTCCCCGGCATCAGCCGAAACTGTAGGCGCAAATACTACAATGGGATAGAATCCCCAGCCTCAGTCAAAACCGTAGGCGCATTAGGGTTCCCAGGTCCCCAAAACATTTTTCCCCTTTTTTTGACATCAGAATGGTATTTTTTCCCCTAATTTTCTAATAAAAATCCCTTTTTTCCCCTAAGTAAATTACGTTTAAATTTTTGAAGAAAACATTGAAAATATATTGTTTTGAATTTATCTTGTAACATTTTTGTATTGTACATAGTGTACCCAACTTATATAATAGTGTGGCAATCAAAATATTTTATGAATTTATTCATTCTGTCCTTTGTTCCGCTATGAGAAAGACAAAAAATATAAGATTAAGCTTTTTCAGTTTCATTACGAAATATAATGCTAACAGCCTTTTTCTTAAAATCTTTGTCGGTTTTCTTTTCACTGAAAACTATTCAAGATAAAAATTCTTTGCATTTGTTTTCTTTCTTCCCACCAAAAAACTGCAACTTCATGCAAGAAAAGGTTAAGTAAGGCCGTGTTCGAATTGATTTAAAATTTCCATTGAATTTTGACGCTTCTACAATCTATACGAGATTCACCTAACTAGTGTCAAAACTGAACATTCTGATAAAATTTGGCGAAATTTTAATTTAATTCGCACACGAAATTTTCACTAATAGATTCTTTTATAGGTTTTCACATCAAAATTTTAAAATTTATGAAAAAATGTAAGAAATTTCATGTTTCCAACTAGACCTTATGTAGTAAAAAAAAAATGAGTGAAGGTGTTGCACGGTTGTATTTGCATATGATTTGCATTTATTAAAACCTAAAAGTCTAATCACTAGAAAGAATAGAACATTTATTTTTCCCCTTTCCGGATTTGTTTCCCCTTTTTTTAGGCTCTCCCCTTTTTTTCCCCTTTCGCATTATAAAATCGGCAAAAGTGGTGCTTTTCCCCTCAATCTTGGGACACTGGGCGCAAATACAACAATGGGATAGTCCCCAGCCTCAGTCGAAATTGTAAGCACAAAATAAATTTCAGGGCTCGAAAGCCAAAAAGAATCGAAACTTCTAACTATAGTTCACCCCGCACTCAGCAGTGTGTTTCTTGGTACTTCTCCTTTCGTACTCGAGATGGTACGCAAAACACTGGCAAAGGTAGAAGACAAATCCCCATACAAATTGCGCATTTGCTTATCATATTCGGAGGAAGGAGTAAATGTGAATTATAAAAATGCAGAAAAACTCGTCCAACATTTTTCATCATGTCGATGTGTTCATAATGTCTGGCTTATGACGGTAAATCATATCCGGTGGCTGGCGAATGTTATTATTTGAATTTGAAAATTAGTTAATAATTTAAGTGATAGTTGAGACGTCGCATCGTTGAGGGCGATGTGTTGTGGTAGGTAGAATGACGGAGTATGGCAAGTACCGTTATTTTTTGAGCATACAAAAAATTTCGATTTACCCTCTAGGAAATCACTAAAAAATTTTGTACTCCAAGTTTGAATACAATTGCTTTAGTGGTTTAGGCTATAGGCCAAGGTACAGACAGAAATACAGACAGACATACGAAATTGCGGGACTCACTTTTTTCGTGTCCTCTTTCATCGTAATGTCAAGTTTGATTTTTGTCTCGAGTTCGATTTTTTGCACGAATCCATAACTTGCCCTATATTATATAAAAACGAATATCAACAACAAAAACTGCAAGCTGTCATTCTCATCACTCAAGAAAATGAGATCTCCGAGACTTTGTATGAGATGTATGTTGCATTCGATAGCGATTAAAAATCGCGCGACTACAAATCGCAAATGCGTGCACAGCCTAGACTAGGCACGAACTTGCGATTTAAAGTCGTTGCAATTAAAAAATCGCGATCGCATCAATTTTTCATTTGCGATGTGTAGTCGCGCGATTTTTAATCGCTATCGAATGCAACATACATCTTTTAATGGCTGTACATGCACGCGATTTAAAATCGCAAATTAATTTAACTCCTCAACCTAGGTTTTTAGCACAAATTTCGACTCGACTCCGCTCGTGAAGTGGAATCGAGTCGGTTCAAGCTCATTTCAAATCGATGTAGGTATAGAAGGGTCCAAGTGAGCTTCAAACTCGCTTAAATACGACATGGAAACATAGTAATAGAGGGACAGTTCGTTAAGTTATCACTGTTGACAATTTTCTATTTCATTAGTATTATATATTTCGAGTAGGAAATTAATTTTTTATGAGACATTGGAAAATAATGGTAAAAATTTGATTTATTTTGTAAGACGCAGTAATTATCATACATTTTGCGAATGATAATGACTCTTAATCATACATCATACAAAGCCTATTATTATCATACATGTAGCATAATTATCATACGGTTGGCAATACTGCTAAGTAATAAAAACGTACATATTTAAATGTATTATAATAGTCCAGTCAACGAAGGAAAAATAAATGAAATAAATCGTGTAGTCTAGGTTATTTTTTTAAGTGGTAGGGGTGACCTTCAGGTCCAACATACCAAAAGTCCCCAGCCCAGGGCCGCGAGCTTAAGCCTGGAGAGGGGGTTAAAGGTCCCCTTTTTTAGGTTTTCGCGAATATTTTGAAAACCAAGGGCTTAACTGAAAAAGTCTGGTCCAAGGAATTAAAGTAAATTAAATTTCCTACAAAAAATGTTATATTTATATTTTCGCTTGGAGCAACACTAAGGAAGATGCGGGGTGGAGAAATGTCAAGAAATCTAAAAAATCGGTCATTATCCTACAAAATTTAAGTTTATTTAAGTTTATTGATAAGTACGGAAGTACAAGTAAGACAAATTAATCTTTTATAGTACAATGTCAAATAAATATAAATTAAACATTACAGCAATTTAGCAAAATGGTTTAAAATAAATTACAAATAACTAAGGATGACAAATAAGCAGAATAAAAATAGTTTTAACATTAAAAAATTTGCAAAAAAAAGAAAAAGTGTATAATAATAATAATAATAATAATAATAAAAAATAATAACATTTTATTGTATAATTTTGTTTAAAAATTAAAAAAAGTCAAATTAAATCGGCTAAATTAGAGAATCACTGCACATTGCTGTTAAGAAAATGTTCAAAAATTGTAATTTTAAATTTGGATACGGAGATTATCTGTTAGTGTTAATAGATCAATTTTATCTAGAAATAACAAAAAAAAATAAGTATATGTATTCAAAATTATTCCATTGATGATTTGGAAGGGAGTTTATGGGGTTAAAACAGGTGGCGAGGGTTAGAATTTCCTAATTCAATTTATTTGCTACAGTGTTTGCATTCACTATGAAAAATACTGTTTCTTTAAAGGTAAAAAGTATAATGGATTTTTCCAAGTTACTGACCATGACTTTGTTAAATAATTTTCAGACATGTACTAAGAAAAAAATCGTTTAAGATAGGGGGGTCTATGTCCCCCCGTTTATAAGGGAGGGACCTTTTTCTAAAGCATTGACGTAAAGTGCATTAATAATTATTTAAAATCAATGGAAGTACCTATAATACAACACTATAGGTTTTTGAAAATCCAAGGACCTATTCTTTTATTTTGTTGATAAAACAAGTTTTTTTTATTAAACAGGTTATACAAAAATTGAACTTAAATTTAAAGTTTTGAAAAAAAAAATTTATAATGATTTTATTTTCAAAATTTTCTGTAAGTAAGTGCTAAATTTTAGTTCAGTATTTATGGCCGTTGTTAATTCTTAGTCGAACGCTAAAAACTAGATAGCTGTAGGTCTTTCAGTTTTTGAGAAAAACAAAAATTATGAACACTACTACTTTCTTAGAAATTTTTTCTAAAGAACCTTTACCCCCCTCCTGTCTAAAGCTCGCGGCTCTGGGCTGGGGACTTTCAGTATATTATACCTGAGCATCATCCCTAACTTATGAAAAAATAATCCAGACTACATGATTTTTCCTTCGTTGGCAAAGTGACGGTTTTACAAGAAAAATAATTTTCTAAAAAAGTAGTAGTTTCCATAATTTTTGTTTTTCTCAAAAACTGAAAGACCTACAGCTATCTAGTTTTTAGCGTTCGACTAAGAATTAACAACGGCCATAAATACTGAACTAAAATTTAGCACTTACTTACAGAAAATTTTGAAAATAAAATCATTATAAATTTTTTTTTTCAAAACTTTAAATTTAAGTTCAATTTTTGTATAACCTGTTTAATAAAAAAAACTTGTTTTATCAACAAAATAAAAGAATAGGTCCTTGGATTTTCAAAAACCTATAGTGTTGTATTATAGGTACTTCCATTGATTTTAAATAATTATTAATGCACTTTACGTCAATGCTTTAGAAAAAGGTCCCTCCCTTATAAACGGGGGGACATAGACCCCCCTATCTTAAACGATTTTTTTCTTAGTACATGTCTGAAAATTATTTAACAAAGTCATGGTCAGTAACTTGGAAAAATCCATTATACTTTTTACCTTTAAAGAAACAGTATTTTTCATAGTGAATGCAAACACTGTAGCAAATAAATTGAATTAGGAAATTCTAACCCTCGCCACCTGTTTTAACCCCATAAACTCCCTTCCAAATCATCAATGGAATAATTTTGAATACATATACTTATTTTTTTTTGTTATTTCTAGATAAAATTGATCTATTAACACTAAATTTTGTAGGATAATGACCGATTTTTTAGATTTCTTGACATTTCTCCACCCCGCATCTTCCTTAGTGTTGCTCCAAGCGAAAATATAAATATAACATTTTTTGTAGGAAATTTAATTTACTTTAATTCCTTGGACCAGACTTTTTCAGTTAAGCCCTTGGTTTTCAAAATATTCGCGAAAACCTAAAAAAGGGGACCTTTAACCCCCTCTCCAGGCTTAAGCTCGCGGCCCTGGGCTGGGGACTTTTGGTATGTTGGACCTGAGGGTCACCCCTACCACTTAAAAAAATAACCCGGACTACACGGTTTATTTCATTTATTTTATGATTTTTAGGTCTTCGTTGACTGGACTATAATCACAGTGAAATAGTTTGAAAGAGAAAAAAGAGAACATCGCATCGGGGGGGGAAATTAAGGAAAAGGATGACAAAATATTGTCCTCTTTAAAAAAAAAAAACCGAGAGGACACGATACCAAAAAAGAGAACTGTCCTCTCAAAAAAAAAGGATATGGTCACCGTACCTATATAGTACCGACCTACCTTCATCGCAAGTAAAAATATACAAATACCGAGTACTTACAAAGATTCATAGCACAAAATTATGGCATGATGGTAAAGACAGAAAACCATTATAAAAACCCCAAGACTAAATTTTAATAAAATTTAATTTTTCATAATAGAATAAAGAAATCAAAGGCCTGCTCAGAATTCCAATAGCCTTAAATCGCCATATAATTTTTTAGATACAAACAAAAAAAAAAACAAACCCCTTGGCTCAATTTATCTAGCTTTGATTTATCCTTTACCTCCTATATACAGCAAAAAAAAAAAAAAAAAAATATCCCCACACTCGGTATTGATTTCCAATGAATTTCTCTTGGTTACGAAATTAATGCCAAAATATTAAAGGCTCTCGTTTATTCATCATGAGAATGCGAATGTGTTTCATCGACTTTTATCAAAGATGTCTGGGCGCTGAGGCGCTACTGGGCCATCGAACGAAGAACCTGGAAGCATCATTTTTCTCCACCCATAAAGAATGGGAAGTAATCAAAGGAATTATGTTCACTTCAACCCACAAATACACTCTCTCTTCTCCTTATAAACCTACTAAGTGATTCGTACACTCCATGGCCTAGAGCGAAATTATGGGATCACATTTTATTGAGCACTCTGAAGCAGAAAAAAATGGAGAACACTTAAATTTGCTACACAAGACGGCCAAGACTATATATGTACCCATAACACATAATGGCCAAAACGGAGGATGCTGTTACAAGAAAAATTTCTGTCTGTGGTTACTCACTATAATTCAACATAAAAAAAAAAAAAAAAAAAACAGAAAAAAAAGGCAGACAAGATCCGGGTATCATATTCTTTTTGGAATTTCATTAAAATTTAGTTATGTAAATTGTTTCGAGAAGAGGAAACATGAGGTTTGCCTAATTTCTCTACCAAGACCCTGGGAGCTTGGGAAATGATGAATTATTGGCATTATGGTTGAAAAAATTCAATCTGGTATTTAATAAAATTGAGGTTTCCCAATTGGTAAGCATGACTGAAAGGAAAGAATTTTAACAATTTGGATCATCATTGATGGAATTATTGAAATAGATTGGGACTTATAAATCATCTATATTCTATGAGCTCTGCTTATGGCATGAAGGCATAATCTAACCCGATATAGTGTAACAAATGATGAAATTATGATTTAGGAATTTTTCTTTAAAGAATTGCACTAAATTTTAAGAACACAACAAAACTATTAAAATTGTGAAATTTAAAGAAAAACTTGGAAGTATCATTTTATCGACTCAAAAAGAATGGGAAATACCTAATCAAAGTTGAATCCGAAAATCAAAAAAAAAAAAAAATTGAAAATTATCCATCGCCTGGTTGCATACGGCATAAAGAAAAGGTGTATAATACAAAACAACAGCTTAAGGTCAATATTCGAGAAAAAGCGAGAGTTATGGAAAATATTTTGTACCAAGTAATATTTAAATATGTCTCGTATGGGATTTAAAATATGGAAATGGGAAAGAAGTTTATTGTTTTATCATCATCGAGAAAGTTCCCTTTAGAAAGCATAAATCTAAGTTAAAAAGTTGTAGGAACATCTCTTTTGGGTTGACTCTGTTTGTTTGAACTCGCTTATTTCGAGTGAGTATTCGATGTTCGTGAACAGTACTCGACTCGTTTTATTCTCTGGTATAGAACCACACGCTACACGGATATAAGAAACTCTGAAAATCCAAGAATTTTTTTTTCTTAAAACTTATATGCAAACAACGGGTAAAAGAAAGAAAATTTCTTATTTTCTTCTTCTATACATGTATACATATAAATAAAAATGTAAAAGTACGTTTGTTCCTTATGAGTAATCTCTGAAGGTTCTTCATCGATTGCTTTGAAATTTTGACACATCAACATTGCAATTGCATACGAGCGTGTTTTTATACAGGGTGATCGGTATATGATGCACCAAACTGCTGGAGCGAGTAGGTTGGGTTAAGACAAGAAAAAAATCGTATGGGTCTACTTGCCCCCGTTTAGGCAGGAGGGGCAATTTTCTAAAAAATTGACTTAAAACAGAAAAAAAAAATATTAAAAAAAAAAAAAACGGCACAATTTAAAATGCCACGTTATACTTTTTTGGAAAGCCAGAAATTTCTTCTTTTATTTTCATTTTAAATTAATTTGTGTTAGTTAATAAATTAATATAATAAAATTTAATAAATTAATTTCCAAACTCGAAATTTTGAAGAAAAAAAAAATGAAAAGAAAAAGTTTTAAAGTATTTTTTTTTTAAATTTTATATAATTAAGTATAATTTTTGTTTTCAAAATTCAATGCTCTTATTAGATTTTAGTCAAAAAAAGAAAACCGGATGCTTAAATGTCTTTTAGTTTTTGAGAAAATTGAAAATCACAGGAGGAGCAATTTTCTAAAATAATTCACTTAATATACAGAAAAAAAATTATTAAAAACATCGGTAATGGCTAAAACGACTTGCTATACTTTTTTGTTAAGCCAGAAATATGTGCTTGTAGTAGCCCGTGGCGTAATGGTTGGTGCGTTCCCAACTAACAATTTATATTGTATAAGGTCCAGTTTTTGGAATTTGGGAAGCTATAGCTCGTTTAGTATAATCATAAGACTTATGTATGCAAGTCAATGATTTTTTGACACATTTTATATAAAATACCTTGTTTTGTACCTCTAAAAATTAGGTCAATAGGAGTCTGTTGTAATGAGGTCTTATGGAAGTCTCTTTAAGGCTTGCCGAAATTGATTCTATATACAAAAGATAAGAGCTTTTATAAAGCATTCAGCGAAAAGTTGTTTCAAACATCTGCTTTAAGACTTTATTAAGAAAGCAAAAATATTAATAAAAATTCGAATTTTCGTCAATTTTTAGTAAATAAGTAATAAATAAAAAAACATGTCTGTTATTATCTTTGTCTGGAGTTTTCTCAACAATCACATTACATTCATTACACAAAATATTTTTGTTTTGAAAAGAAAAATATAGCTTTGCATTTTCTAAACAACAATATATACTTATTAAAAATGTACGTATAGCCTTTGCATTTTGTTAATTGCAAACTTATACAAATGCATAGCTTTTGCATTTTGTTAATAGCAAACATATATAAATGTATAGCCTTTGTATGTTGTTAATCGCAAACTCATACAAACCAATAGCCAGGGTTCGTGCTTCACTTCGATGGAAGTTTTGAGGAAAAAATAGAATATACTTCTCTACTTTGCCTTTTCAAGATAAACTTAATTTTTTTTTAATAGAAAAAGTCCTTAATAAATAAATGAAAAAAAAAAGATCACCACCCACTTGTTACGTTTTAGCTAAAAAGCATTGGTGTTTCCAACGGGAAGGAGACAAAATCCCGAATCCTGAATGCCAAAATCCAGAATGGACGGAATCCCGAATGCCAGAACCCCGAATGACAAAAAATCCCGAATGCGGATTTTGGCATTCGGGATTCTGTCATTCGAGATTCTGGCATTCGGGATTTTGTCCATTCGGGATTTTGTCATTCGGGATTTTGACATTCGGGATTTGGTACCGAACACGTTTCCAACAATTCTTAGTGTCAGAAATGTTGTTCTGAACAATTTCTTTTTCTTTAATCTTCGTTTTCATTCTCTTTCGCGATTAATTTATTTATCAATTTGCGTAAATTTTGTAACTCTATAAGCAATAACCAAAACAAAATTATGTGGTACTTTTTTGAGTTAATAGTTTATAAAATAGAACAAAATTCTCGATTGCAAATTTATTAAAAAAGAAACAAGCAATTAAACTTAAATTGTTATTTGAGTAAAGAATAGGTCTGAATTCATTGTACCTAATAATTATTTAATTTACCTTTTTTATTTTGTTGAAAAACATAATTATTGTTAAAAAAATTTTCTTTAAGAATATTTCAGAGTTTCAGAAATTTTTGAATCTCAAGTCCGAACCCTGTCAATAGCTTTTGTATTTTGTTAATAGCAAACTTATGTCGTTTTCGATTGGATTTTCAGAGTGTTTCACTCCTTTTTGATTCCAATGGAATATGAAAAACTCTCTTCCGTATTATGTGTATCTATGTAGAAGTAAAAAATAAAATGAACTCTTCAATAATTTCAATTTCAGAACATCCCAAGAAGAAGCATTTACTATTTTGACAATTAATCCAACACATACTTTTAAACGTATGTGTGTTTTCAGAGTGCACTCCTAGATCATCACTCCAAACAGCAAATGGAAGGTTTTTGGAGTGTTGGGAGTGTGGATGGAGTGAAAAAAAAGTGCTAGGAGTGACCAACGGAAAACGACATTATAGAAATTATCAAGCATTTGCATTCTTGACACGTGGAGCATCAACTCATTAAAATTTTTACAATAAGTCTTAAATTTGCGGTATGGCGTAGTGGGTTGAGGGCTGGATCGCTAATCTGGACGACGTGAGTTCAAATCTCAGAAAATCATGTGAGTTAAAAGTGGGTTTTTTTAAAATTAAATTAAATTCTTAATATTCCAGAATTAACATAAAGGCAGTCCAAACCAGGAAAAGATAAAGAGGTATCACAGAAAATATAAAAATAATGAAATTGGTAAAGCAAGAAATATTTTCTTTTTATACAATTATTTTCTTTAAGTTGTTTGTATAAGGCCTTAATGATCATTCACATACGAGGTTTATGCCGGCTTTTGTAAGACCTAATTACACAATTTTATTAAAAGCTTTCATATGGCCTTATTACATCTGTCATGCCAGAGGTCTGGGGTTCAATACCAGCCACTTCCACCTTAAGTTTTTTTCGGAGCTACTACCTTTTGCGAGGAAGTGACAAATCCTTCAAGAGTATCTCTTGTCATAGAAAAGTGCCGCTCACCTTAGCCGTTCGGATTCGGCAATATACTGTAGGTCCCCTCCATTCCTGCAGACACGCACACAGGAATAGTTGAGAGTTGTAAGTCACTAGACCCTGGTATTTCATGAGCCGTTTGTGCCACCAAATTTATTTTTATTTTTAATTTTAGAAATATGTGCTTCCATTTTGTTTATAAATTAAGTTATTTTAGTGAACAGTTTTTTAAAAGTTAAATTTTTGAAAAAAAAAATAAAAAATTGTGTTCAAACTGATTTTGTTCAAAATTTTACGTTATTTAGGACCATTTGCTGAAACGATCTTAAATATTTATCTTCGACATAAACGCTTATGTTCTACTTTTCCTTCAGCGTAAACTGTCATTTAAGCTCTTATGCTGAACTTAAATATTTAAGTTTCGTTTCAGCAAATGGCCCTTAGTAGTATTTTTATTTTTAATATTCAATACTCCCATTAATTTTTAGTCAAACATTGAAAACGAGATTTCAAAATGTAGTCTAGTTTTTGAGAAAATTGAAAATAACAAAAGGAAGTTTTCCTTAAATTCGACTTCCGTCCGGAAACCGGAAACCGGACCGGAAATCAAAAAATTAGACCCAAAAAGTCGGAAAATCCTGAAAACACCTTGAAATGAAATTTTGTTCGTACGCGCTTAACTCGGCTTAACATCATTCGATTTGCATAGGAAGGGACATTTGTAATTTAACTAGAAGGCCCTTGCTCACTTTGCTTGGCATGTTTAAATAACTTTAAGATTGTAAAATACCTTTTTGTTTGTTTTTTTGTTTTTTGATATTTTTATTTTTAAATATCTGACATTTCAAACAATTTAGAATTTATCACTTTTTTTTTTTATATTTTAACTATTTTTTGGTAGACTGTTGCCTATGTCCAGTCCATTCTCATGTTCCAAGCTCTCACCCTACCAATTCTCATTACAATCTTTTAGGTATTTTTAGAGATTATGAGGAACAACCAGACAGACAAACAAACTTTCACATTTATAATATTAAAAAATAGGATTAGTCTTTTTAAAAAAGAATAACTTATTTGTTTCTATTGACGTAGAATTCAGGGTAGATCTAAGAAATGCTTAATATATAAAAATGGTGCAACGAATTTAACCTGTTCGTTAGTGATTAAAAGACAAAAAAATATATGTTCCGAAGGGAGTAATAAGGGATAGTTAGGGAAGTAAAGTAAACTTCGCAATCGATTTCATTTTTTTTAAACAAA
The DNA here is from genome assembly GCA_947049315.1 of Epistrophella euchroma. NCBI lineage: Eukaryota > Metazoa > Arthropoda > Insecta > Diptera > Syrphidae > Epistrophella > Epistrophella euchroma. Next base: position 56,372,617 of record OX346246.1, on the reverse strand, counting down.
AAACTCTGACCTAACTCTAAATTTATAAAATGAACTGTAAAGCTGTGATGTACTGATTTTTAAGTCTAACTAACATATGCTGATAAAAAAGTACGTATACGCCACAGTGACTCCACTAATGCTTATTTTGTATTATTTATTTTAAAGAGTCTGTAATATTATATTTAGGAACTAAAAACAGGCAAAGAATAATAAAGAGGATTTTTTCAATCTCTCTCTCTCTTATATCAACATGTAATAGATAACAAGATCCCAAAAAATGTAAATATAAAAATTTGTCAGTGTGTAACACGTTTGGCTATATTTCTTTAAGGGTCATAACATTTGGTTATTATCTTCTTCATTTGATGGTAAATCCTCTAGAAGTAGGTACTCAATTTTTTTTTGTATTATATATTTCAGTTCGAATTCATAGCTAAGACAGGAAAACGTCTATTGGGTCAGCTAGTATGATATATAATTTAGAATTTAGTTACATGTCCACTAAACTGGCCATGAACGATGTCCAACTTCACAACCACAATCTAATCTTCATGTGATGTAGAACAAGGACATGGATTTGTGTGCCTCCATTGAGTTTTTCAAGATATGGTCTCCTTGATTTTAACAATTTTTTTTAAAGGTAAGGCAGAGTTGACGGATAAGATATCAATTAAGGGCTAGATCGAACCTTAGACCTTCGGCATGACAGTCCATCGCACTAACTATCACGTCACGAATACTAGGGCTAGATAGGGCTAAAAGGTATTTCAAAAAATCAAGCTTGGCCTCCATAATAGCATTCATGGTAAAAATTACATTAATAAATAATAATTGATACAAAATGGGAAGGTACGTTAAGTTTTTTCAAAGGGTACGTTATTCAAAAATTATTTATATGTTTCTGAAAACATATTTTGATGAAGTAAGAGTTACTTTTTCCATATTCGCGATTACCGAATTTATGAATGCGCGGCCCAACCGTGATTCATACAAATATTTTACGTACAAGCAAAGTCAATTAGTATTGAATTGGGCAACAGTCGCTCAAGTATGTCATTAGAGCTTTCGTTAATCGACAAACCAAAATATGGAGTTTTTTTTGCTCACGAAAGCAAAAATGAACGAAACTTGGATGAGTATAAGTAATAGCCTAAGAGTCCACATCAAATTTTGCCGTGTGAAAGTGAACCAAAAAAAAGTATATGAGTCGAAAACAGTGGTCAAGCTGATGACATAAATGAAAATCTTGCAGTCCCTGGTAGTGGCTTTAGTGAGCAATAGTACGGTGAAAACCCAAAAAAATCAACTCTGGAGATAATTGTATGAACCAAAATTCGTTTACACCCACCACTAGATAAAGTTCCCCTGATAATGGAACAGTGGGTCCAAGACCATTTGGAAGCGGCTTTTGCTCTGCCCAGACCATTTGAAAACCCAAAGCGTATAAACCGGATTCACATAAAATGCGAAAAAACGTCCCCCTTAGGTGGGAGGGGCAATTTTGTTCAAACAATGACTTTTTGTGATAAAAATTGTAAGAAAATAACGGCAACACGTAGAATGGCAGGTTATAACTTTAAAAAAAGCCAAAGATCCATTGTTTGACAATATTTTTGAGTCAAGTTGTTTTAGTAAATAGTTTTTGAAAAAAATAATTTTCAAACTCAGAAATGAAAAAAACCTCGAATGTATTCTTTTTTTTTTTTTAGACACAGAAAGTATCAAAACACAAATCAACTTTCTTTCAGTTTTTAACTAGAAATTGCTGTGCAAATAAATCCTTATCCTACTTAATACTAAATTGTTTTAACTTTCGTCCTTCATCCAGTTAGAATATAGGATATTTTTTTTAAATGAAGGCAGTTATGGTGACAAGGAAAGAGTCAACTAACATTTGGACATTGAGTAGTTATCATAGAATCTGTAATATTTATCAATTTATTTTGCTATATTCTTACGATTTTCTAATATCAATGCGAAGCCGGGTTGGGCCAGCTAGTACAATATAAAAACAATAACCACGTTTTTAAAATGAAAAAAGTTCCATAGACTGTTGGTGCACTTTCCAAACTTTCGCTGTCAAGAGAACGGGTTTTAGTATGACATTCGACATTGTATAGCCAAAAAATGTATGTATACATCTTGGTGAAATTTTTGGATTTTTCATTATGAGTGTCAAATTAGCGAAACAACATTCACCGATCGAAAAAATTTTAATTGGGTAATGCTTTCCTCGGAAAGATTACCTACTCTTAAGTTATATTTTTTGTCGCTTTTTTTGTATTATTTAATAAAATATTTAAAAATGCTAATCTGTTGCGTAAATCAAAAATTTGTAGCTCGCTCAATTTCCTAGTTATTGAAGTTTCCGCTAAGTCTTAAGTAAGTGAATGAAAGTATGAAAATAATAATTCTTTTCGTATCCGTAGCTTTTTAAATTTCGTTCGTTCGTTCCGTAAATGTAATTGGCTAGCTTTCCTCTGGTTCACTTGAATTAAGTGTATTTCCGGTCCGTTAAAATGAAACGCGAGATGGCGGACAAACTTTTTTTTTTGTCAGAAATTGTAGCCAAATACTAATTTGTTGCGTAAGCACATACAGTTTCCCTTATTTTAAATAATTATATTATTGTGGCCTTTTTCGTCGGTTTTCACGACTTTTTTTATTTTTTAAATAAATCAGTTTTTTTTTAATACAAATTTTGTAATCTTAAATTTATTACTTTTGTGTTTGCACATTATAAAATAAATAACGTAAATAAATTAACAAAAACAATAAAAAGTTAATAAACATTGGATATAAAAACTTTTAGAAAAACATAAATTTTTATAGGACCTATATTATTGCTTTATTTTATGGCTGGAGACTTTTTATATTCAAGTTAACAAGTTTTAAAGTCAGCTCCCAAAATCTTAAAAAAAAAATGAGAAAATCCAATTTTTGTTTCCACGAATTCTAATTAGGTTATGAACTTAATGAAACCCGTAGAACTTAATTTTGTAACTCGCATGGTTTTTTTTAATCAAAAATTTCGCTAAAATAAGACATTATATCCATAATTATTAATATTTAAAAAAAAAATTAATTTTTGATTTTTTATTGCTCCAAATTGTGTGAAATCTTGCGAAACAAATTAACATTTTAAAAGCTACAAATTTGGACACCAAGAGAAAATTATTATTTTTATACTTTCGTCTGCTAACTTTAAACTTTTAGCGGAAGCTTCAATAACTAGGAAATTAGACGAGCTACAAATTTTTGGTTTTCACAAGTTAGCATTTAATTAGCTACAAATTCAGATCTAAACATTTTTGATTCTGTCAAAAACTGTCGGCCAAGGTAAGGGACGTTGATAGTTGACATTTGAAGTCGAATTTCAAAAACATTTTTTCAATTTTCACTCGAATAAATGTTGAGTCTTTACTTTCTTATATCGTAAAAAAGAGACTATAAATTTTAAACAGGATTACTGGAATATACAAAACCTGAAATCGATGAGGAGAAAAGAGAGCACTATACTACGATTCACTATACGGATGCAGATGTACGGATTCCATAATCGGCATGATAGTTTTTAATAAACAAGCGATTTTGAAACTTTGATACCTTTTGTTGTTACTCTTCTATTTTCACAGGAAAACTTTATATTAAAATAAATAAAGGCTCATGCATTTTTGAATACCTTTAAAAATAATAATATGCCCTATGCAAATCCCATTCGGGATGTTGAATAAAAATGGTTGAAATATGATATATTTTTGTTGCACAAACTCCTTTTCCTAGAAAAAAAAAAATTATAAAAAAATAACGAGGAAAGCTTTGATGGTGGTAATGCACCATTTTCCGGCATTTATGTATACGCAAAACTGGGGTTGATTTCACCATGACCCACATTACACTGGAGTCACGTAAATTTCGCTGATTATCTTGTCGACCTTGATATTTGCATAGTTTCATGGGTATTTGTGTAAGGTACACATAATATCTGTATGTATATGCGTAGGTATAACCCAACACAGAGAGTCAGAGAGAATTTTCCTTTAGAGAATTTAAAATTTTGTATACGCTGAATAGGACGAGTTGAAATTTTACTGGATATTTTGTGTGACTGTGTTCGTTTGTGTGAACTGTGGACTTTAAGGGTATAACTGGGTGCATCTGTGGGGCCATTGCTTGCACTCAATTAATATTCATGAAAATTTTATGCTTTTGCTAGGAAGGACGCAAAGTGTTGGTTTTTAGATTTTTGAATTTAGACAAAGGAAGAATTGCATATTGGGTTTCTTCCTTCAAATAATACTATGAAGTCGAAGTGCATCTTAAATTTTATCTTTAACTCAACACAGTTTAAAGCTACAAAGGAATAAATAATATGAAAAAAAAAAGTATGCAGGGAATGTAAAGTTTAAATCTATTTATATAGATATAGTGAAAGTGATAAGAAATCAGTTGCTCAAATTTATCAATACAAAAAATATAAAGCGTCAGAATGCTTTTTGTTTCACCTCAATGCGGCCACTTTTCACAGAGATACAGCTTTAAAAAAAAAAACTAAAACAAAGTGATTTATTTTTTGTTCCCTTAATTTTTTTGAAAATTGTAGTTAAGAATGAAGTTTGAAAAATTTCAATTAATTTATTTAGTAGTCATAAGAACGATTTATTATTAATTCACTAGCTGACTCGTGGAACTTCGTTCCACTCGAAATTGATTAAATTATTAATGTACCTTTCGAGAGTCGAAACTCTTTTGTAATTAAAGTGAATTCAATACACTAAAAATAGATTTGTTGGTACAACAGCTCATGAAGAACCAGGGCTTATTGACTTACAACCAACAACCATTCCTGTCTGCGGGTCTACACGAATGGGGGGGGGGGGACTACAGTTTATGACAAGATATACTTTGAGCATTTGTCATTTCCTCGCAAGAGACCAGTAGCCCTGAAAAATATGTTTTTGGGTGAAAGCGGCTGGGAATCGAAAAATGAACTGGGTTGTTTTGTTAAAACGATGATAAGACAATTTATTATTTGTTCGCAAACATTTTGTTGCATGCTGCCGAAAACTAGTTTACTTTTGGAAACTATAAATAGGCCCAAAAATGTATCATACAATTTATTTTTTATTTGAATAAGAAGTAATGTCAGTCCTTCTCATAATAGATTTCGTATATCACAGAAAAAAAAAAAAGAGAAAAACAGATAAATCCAGATTCAATTCACAACAAACTGTTTGTTTAACTTCTTCCTTATCAGTATTGCTTCGTGCCTAACGCAAGATGTATTTCTTTCCATTTCAAGATTTTTCATATCCCCTTGGGCCATTACTTTAGATTGTTTTGACCTTTTTCCGATCAAAACTGTGGAAAATAACGAAAACAACATTTCAAAAATAACAATAAAGATGTCAGTGGACAGATGAAAAAATGGTCAAGGCTTTTATTCTTTTTTATACGTATTATCGGATTGTTGTTTTCAAAGATATTATGTAGGTAGGTACTCGTATATAGGTAAGTAGGTGTTTGTAAATTTGTTTATATGCAAAATATTGTGAAGAAGTCAGTGTTTGGCTTTATTTTATGCTAATTCAAAGGAAGAAAAAGTTTTGACAATACTCGTTTACTTTTTCAAGATAATAATGTATATAGTATAATTTTATTTGTTTGGAAATAAACTTTCACATGAAATATGAATGTAAAGGGCCGAAAAGAATATTATTCTCTGTTGATATGTATATTTAAGTGAATAATTTGTGTGTGTGATGAGTATTTCATAAGTACGTCAAGCCCTCGAAACTCGAGTGCTAATTACATTATCGTCTAATTGAAAAACTTCTAAAAAATAAAGATACATATTGCATTTTACATAAAATTCTATAAAATTTTTTTTTTCGATATAACATTGGAATAATCATTAAACTTATAGCAAAAATTGACGTTTGCATAAAATTTTTCCATAGCAAAATGATCCAGGTTATTTGCAAACAATTTTTGGATGTTCCAACATTAAGCACAAAATCGCAAGAATAATTGCATCGTTGTGGAGAAAAACTGAGCTACTTCTTATTATTATGAGCTTACTTTTTATGTTTTTCTGCAGCACTGAACGCTGCCATCGGACATTCCAATAATCTTTCCAGTCACTGTTGGAAAATTGGTTGGTAGATGGGTGGGTTGAAAAATCGAAACGTCACATTTAGGTTACAACAAATAAGGGGGGTTCACATGGATTAGCATGTGTGACAATATGGCATGATGGGAAAAATAACTGTAAACGGAACGTTGCGTTCATATGAATACAACATGTTGTCAAGCATCACTATGGTTGAAATTTTTGAGGCAGATGGATGGAAAATATTGACATTTTTTTCAGATGATCTGCCATAGATAGTGTAGAGATATAGTATATATTATTGTATACAAAAAAAATCACTCCAAAAGTCATTGTATATCATAAAACCCATTTTTCCGCTTTTTTCTTAAATGTTTACTCTACGAGAATTTTTTTCAGAATGAAAAAATGAACTTGGCTTGACCAACATTTGTTCAAATTGGTTGTATGGTTTGACAACACGGCACTACGGCAGATTTTTAAAATATTTTGAGGACTTGCAAGATGTGTGTCAAGCTGGTTGTTTTTCTGTTCGAATGATCACACATCAGCGGTTGTCATGCCATGTTGTCACACATGCTAATCCATGTGAAACCCCAACACATATCTAAAACCGAATCGATGTACCTTTGATTTTGAGAAGTTGGCCTGCTAAGTTGACGTCAACTTAGCAGAACACCATTTTCTTACAAACCAACAGAGCAATTCATATCTTTTTTGCGTAACTTAGTAGCAACTAAGTAGCAGCTACATAATTACTATATACTTCTTAATATGCAGCGGAAAAAAGGACCTGCTAAGTTGATACACATTTGCAGTTGAAACTTAATCAATTTGTGAGTTGTTCAGATATAATTTTGGAAAGTAACTAAGGTTCAAAGTTTTTCAACTAATAACGTTGCATATGAATTTCATAGGATTAAAGAACAAACCATTAGACACTGACCATCGGCGAAAAATTTCTTCAGGTCTCTAGTAATTGTGTAAGCACAGTTTTCAATAAACCCAAGGGGACAACTTCTGTATAATTCGACATCGTCAGCATAGAAATCCTTTCAGGAAGAGGTCATAAGATTGAACTTTGAGGAACTCCTCTAGTAGTTGAAAGGTAGCTAAATATATTATTACCAAATGAGACCGCTTTTTTTCTATCCCGAAGATAGGAAGATAGCAAGAGCACTGCGGAAGACGACAACCCGTAAGAAATGAAAGTATATAATATAGATTGCCATGGTCAATTTACTTCAATCTTTCAAAAAGCATCTTGAAAAAAATAAGTATGACAGAACACTGGTCCTTACTTTAAAAAATGTTCTATTCTTTTCTTATTTCTTAGAAACTTACAGAAGCTACATAGCCTTAGATCAAAAACTATAAAACTATTTTTTTTTCTAGTGCTAGTAACATCTTTTATCGATTAAATGAATAATTCCATCCTCAAAAAACCATAATTTGTTCAATTTAAATTATAATGGCGGTCTTTTTACGTTATCAAGATCTAGCTAGCATCGTATACCGACAAGGATAAAACTTTGGTTAAAGAAAAATTTATGACGTCAATAACAAAAACAAAAAATACACTCCAGTCCGATAAATTAGGCGTTTAATTTTGGTTTATTTGGCAAAAATGTAGAATTTGTTGAATTTGACAAAAGTACCTTGGGTTACTCGTTTATTAAATGCCAGAGTTGTAAATACTGCATTCAATTAAAGACTGCAGTCAGTTAAGTCAGCGTTAATTGACTTATATATTTGAATATAAGTCAAGACATTCATTTTTGACTGTGACTTTTAAACTAGAGTTAGCAGTCATGTACAATATTCTGACTTATGTAAGTCAATTAGGGCAGTCAATTGACTTACAGTTAATTGAATGCATTACTTTTTGACTGGTTGCAGTCTTTAAGTCACTTAAAAGTCAGTAAGTCATTTAAAAAAAGTCAGTAAGTCATTAGACTGCAGTCTTTTAACTTAAGGCAAATGGCCCGTAATAAAATTATTGTAACTACTACACTACACAAACATATGTGCATATAGTGTTTTTTTTTAACGCTTAAGGCAGTAAAAATAATAAAAAGGAATAATTTAACTCAAGTTAAGAAACTGCAGTCAAATGACTTACTGACTTTTAAGTGACTTAAAGACTGCAACCAGTCAAAAATTAATGCATCTCTGTCAAATGCATGCTAGAAAAAGTTCGAAATGAATTATGAAATTTAAAAATTTCAGACTTTCACCAATTTTGGTTAAAATTTTAACCTGTAAATTCAAGAATCTGATGCATTTCAGAGTTCTGCATCCGCCATTGCTGGTATGATTTTCTGTAACAAAAAAATCTAATAGGTCTGCTGCATTTGTATACCATTATAAAATCTCTTATAGCCCAACACATACCAACTTACATTTTAAACTTTTTTTAAGAACCGTTTATCATTTGCACAATTTCCATTACCGACTGCAGTCGCCCAGGAAATTTTAATTTTACTTTTTTTTTTTTTGAATTTTTGTTTTTGTATGCCTTTTTGCTTTTTCAATTAGTTTGAATCACTTTGTCTGCCTGCCAGCCTGCCTTCCAGTCAGGCAACATCCTGACAAACCGGATGAAACAAATGATATTATAGCATGTTTATATCTTTGTGCATAGACTGTCGGAGGTGGAAGAACCTACACACACATACCTATGAAAAAATACAGATATACATAGGATTAAAGTGAACGGCAGGAGTCTACGGCCAAAGTGTCTGCTTAAATTAGAAGATTTAATTATAATTCCCAGAGTTGAGAAGAAAATGCTCACAAAATAACCAGTTGTCAAGTGCAGGACTATTCAACTCACAAATTCATCTTATTGCACTCCGTTTTCTTCTTCGACAAGGATTAGGAGATATAGGGACAACTTAATTTCTGTACAAAAGCCACAAATTCATGGTGGTTGAATACACAAATCGGGCCGAAGGTTGTTTTGAAAGTTAAAGTGGGTAGTGGAAGCAGCATGTTGCGAATATATTTTAAATTAATTTTCCCTCTTAACTCACTGAGTTAAAATGGCAAAACAAAAAATACAAACACAAATGATAAATTTAACGTTCACCCAAACGGTACAGGGATTATTGATATTTCATATCTGTTAGATATGCAGGGGCATTATGCACTCAGAACCAATAAAAGGTTATTTTTATTTCTGTGTCCAGCAACCAATATATCCCTTTGTGAAATTTGCATCTCGCATTTCGAAATTGAAATGAAATTGTTTTCGTTTTTTTTTCCAGAGCAAATATTTATTGGTGCAAATGGAACTGGAGTTTTAGTTGTACGGACAATGATGATGGATAAAAAAAATATGTAACTCAACATTGATCCCTTTGAAGGTTCTTTGTATTTGTTTTGTTTTAACCAATTTTCAATCCTTAAAAATAGAGACAAAAAACTTACATACCTTACCTACCTGTTGGAGGGGGATGAAATTGAATTTAAACTATAGGTACGAGTAGGTATGTAGAATGTACATAACACACAAACTCTGTGAAGCCATGGGAGGATGTAAAAGAGGGATGTGAGAAGGGAATAGTTCTTATAGCAGTTCTTCAAGTGGACGGATATGGAAACGATGATTTGTCAACGTCAAGCGTTCTACGATAAATTGATCTGATGGCTAGCACCTGAGGTCGATGCCACCCAGTTATGACAAATTACTATTTGATTTTAAAATAAATGAAAGCTACAGATTAACAGAGTAATGGCGAGGCTATGAGATTGGGGAGAATAACGAGATTCACTTGGAAATACAAGTATGAGCAAATCTTATCGAAATACTTAAATCTGTTAAAGCTATCTTTAGCAATGTGATAGAATTAAAGGGGTTAACAAAATTGAACTAAAAAAATCAACCTCTGATTAACTGGCGCACTTTTTTTTTTAAGTTGTATGATTTGTACTAAAAATATGTACATGTGAATGTTATTAATAATATTTTGGCACGAGACATGCGCTTCAATATGCGAATAAAAACACGGCTCGTTTAGATTAACCGTTTCAAGTGACACGCGTCAGGTCACGTTACACACGTCACACGCTTCTTAATATGCGCTTAGCCAAAAACGAAAAGGAATTTTTTTTGTTAAAAAGGAAAAAAAACTTTTGAACTGGCAACAATTAAGTAAAATGGTATAGCAATAGGTAGTGAGTTGAACGCGAGTGGAGTAGCGAATAAAAAAATAGGGCGCTTTTGTTTGTGATTTATCCATTAGAGTGATTGGGTGGCATGGGGGATGTGTATAAGTATATAGTCCAGTCAACGAAGGAAAAATAAATGAAAAAAATCGTGTAGTCTGGATTATTTTTTTAAGTGGTAGGGGTGACCCCTAGGTACAACATACTAAAAGTCCCCAGCCCATGCCCGCGAGCTTTTGCCAGGACGGGAGGTAAATGTCCCCTTTTGTAGTATTTCTTAAATATTTCGAAATATGGTGAAACCAAAAATGATAATAAGTTGAGTTTTGCTGTAATCGATAGAACTTCAGTTACAAAATAGTCTACATATAAAAGAAAATTCTATTAGAAAATATTAAACTCGTGATAAAAACGTTTGTGAGTAAAAAATTTGTAAGTAGAATGTGGATAAAAAAAATCATCTTAAGATGATACTTTCTGGAAATAAATTTTATATTTTTAGTTTTAAGCTTTTTTCTCGGCTAGGTAAATTTTTAGTATTTTGATTTTTTTCTTTTTACTCTCATTGGTATTTTGATTTTAAAACAACATCAACATAAAGTGAATTCTACTACTAATATATAATTCCAAGGTTGTTTCCAAAATTGCTGTCCACACTTGGAGTTGCCGAACTTTTAAATACTGATATTTTGAAATTTCTCACTGCGTTAAAGAAAACAATTTTAATAGTCTCAGATAGTTGACAGCTAATTTGGGGATTAAAAGTACATAAACAAAAATATGAATAAGTGGTTAAGGTGCAAGTGTCATGATATCTGAAACTTGTCTGGCAACTGGAATGTGGGTATTTTATGTGATCCACCGATTTGAATGCATTCAAAACCCCAAATTGATTTCCGTTTCTTACTCACGACATATTCAAGCGACGGAACGTTGCATAAATTTGTAACAGAAGCTTCAGCTGCTGTCTGAAGTCTGATGAAGAGTGAAGGATTTAAAAGAACGAGAATTTAATATCAAAAAAATGTCGTTTTTCGATTCTAAAAATGAGTTCATAATTTTGTAATTATTTTTTTTTGTCACCTTTGACTTTTACTTTTTTTTGAATTTTTATTTTAACTTTTCATCCTTAATATTTCATTGTTTTTGCTTCAAATGTTGTTCAAGAATGATGAATAAATGGTTAATAATAAAAATTAAGATCAATAAACTGAAACAAAAAAAAAAAAAAATTGTGCGAAAATTTTTTTTTCTAGGTTTTTTTTTTATTTAATGAGAAGTTTTAATGACCTTGGAGCAGTAGAATGTCGCGATATTTTTCAAAAACTTTAATTTACTTGACATCATGATATACAAAGGCAACTTTTGACTAGTGCCCGAAAACTGAATTTCAAGAAAAAAAAAATCGAGCCACCCTAATACATATGTATCAGTTAATCAAAAAAAATTTCAGAACATTTATAATTGCAGAAAATGTATACATATTTGCTTCGCTTTTGTTTTAGCGATGTAAGAAATGGATGGAACTAAGACAAAGTTCATTGACTTATAATATTTTATTCACCCAAGGAGACTTTGTTTTTTTTTTTTTTTTTTTTGCAGCAATTTCAGTCAGACCATCTATCTTCTTCATCTGCATCCGAAAGAAATTTAAAAATAGAAACAAAAAAAAAATCCAAAAAACAAACTCTATTCAAACTTGCAAAAGATGCCGCAAAAGAAAACGATGACAAAAGCACTATAATGGTGCTCTATAAGATTGACGTTTTTCTTGGTCCTGCTTCGGGAACTAAAAACAACTAGCCGTGAAATAATCTTTGCATTAAGCAACGTTGTGCTATAAAATATTCATATACAGAATTTGAGTTAAAGCGTCAGGAAATACATTTAATATCAACCACAAACCAAACAAACCCCATACACTTTCGGATAGAAAACATACATACATAGATAGAAACCAAGGAATAAAAAAAGATACACTGCATATCGGCTAGTCTGTGAGAGTTGCGCGCTTTAATTTATTCAGTGAAGGAAACGGAGTTGAATATTTCCATGGGCACAGCTCCCAAAGTAATCAGGGACAGTATAGTTACCAGCTTTTAACTTTTCCTCTACATAAATCCAGCACTCTATTTTATCCTCTATACACAGAGTTACACAAACATCAGAGGAAATGTATCTTAATAGTGGTATCTTGTTAGAATAAATGTAAATCGCTATTGGGTAAGCAATTTGGCTTCTTGTTTATGTATTCATCGTCGATGCAACAAACTATAGGAATGGTCGAGAGTTACTCCAGAAAATGGACACTTGAAGTGGGAAACATTCTATTTTGGGATCTCTGGAGAAAATGCCGACTGTCTACTTCTATATCGTAATTTGATTGTATACAAATAGCATCGCCATGTCCAGAGTTTGAGAGGAAGAACCAGAAATAAGCAAAACTTTTTGTTGTGTATATACAACATATACAGTGAAAGCTCTAATAAGCGGACACCAGACACTCATGGTCGCTCAATTTTTAGAACTGTACGGTTAATACCTTGGAATCACAAAATTAAATGATTGCAAAAATTAAGAATAGAAGAATATATACAATTCTAGAATGGAGTCGGAAATGGAAATCATAGCTCTCATTACTACGTAAACTTTGTTATTCGTGAAATCTCTAACTACGCTCTCAACGTAACATTTCTTTATCCGGTTATTAGAGCTTCACGTCCGCTTATTTTCCATTGATTTGCCTTTGCATTAAAAAATAAAATAATGAAAAAAATAAACTAAATAATAACCTTTAAATAAATTGTGTGTTTTCTATCTGAAAAGAAGAAAATTGGTTCCCGAAAATGTGTCCGCTTAAGGGAATACGCTTTATCGGATATGTCTGCAAGTAGAGCTTTCACTGTATTTAAATGTACATACATATACATATATACACATATATTAAGGCCATTTACATTTGCTTTTCTGCTCTGAATTTCGTATTTCAATCAAAGTTGCAGAGGAACAACAAAAAACAAAAAAAACACTTTGAAAAGACAGACATTAGTGTGGTACACTGTGGCGTATACGTACTTTTTTTATTTTGTGTTTTTGTGTAAGTGCTCTTCGAGATCAATTCTGACGTGAATGATTGCGGCTATTATAGGAATATTTTGTGGATAAAAATGGTTTTCTGAATTTTGATGTATAAATGGAAATCAAAATTCGACAGCTTTTTTGGCAATAAAAGTTTTATTTGCCATCAAATTGATATATTAGCTGGTTCTTGATTTGTTGGCTATTTAAAAAGTAGCTATTTTGAACACATATGATGGTATTCTTATAAGGTTTGATAAAAAATTCAGAAGTTAGATTAACTTGAAGATGAGTGAAAAATTCAAAAAAGTAACGAAAACTTAATATAAAAAAATAAAATGCACGACTGGATCGCATGAACGTTTTATTGTGGTTTAGCTAAAGATTTAAAGTAATTGATTTTGACAAAGTAATATGGTATGACAAGCAAAAAGTACTTAGGGCCTGTGTTTCACAATACCTATTTAAGTAAAGGTTTAGTATAGGTTTTGAGAAAAACGCGCACAAACTTTATAGTGTACTAGATTCAGTCAAAAAAATTTATTGAAGTTGCATGTTTCGAGGGGCAAATATTTTTTTTTCGCATGTGTTTGGGTACATCTCCACATTATGATTCAATTTTCAAGGTTAAGATCTTAAAACAAAGATATAATATATTTTTTTTAAACATTTTTGAGGAGGGGTACCCCCTTTCACCATAAAAACGTAATGGAAGAGCAATTGAAGTCGATTGTTGGAATTCTAAATTGAAAAGTGGATGTACAATTTCAGAAATTTGAAAAACTAGTTATGCCAAATTATTCCCCGAATCCTTCCCTAAAATAATAATGGTAAATTTATGGGCATAAACCTTTCAAGCGAGGCAATGCAAGCACTTTATTCAATTTATAAGCAAAAAAGTATTCTAAATTCAAAAGTTGATGAACATTTTCAGAATTTTGAAAAACACGATTCTACATTGTTACTGGCCCAACTTCCCTCTACAAAAATGTTATATGTACATTTCATAGTGCTCATTACAACAGGGAAGGCGGTAGGGGCCGTTTTTTGATTTATCAACTAAAGAAATGGAACTAATTTAGTATAATATTCCGTCCGCGCGTACAAAAAGAAGTTCGTGTGACATCAAGAGAGTTTTTTACTGGACGCGCTTCCAAACGGAAGTTTGTTTATTTGGACGCTCGTGTGACATTGACCTTATTGTAGCGTCGCGCGTTGTCTTCTTCGTTATATCTATGATCTTACATCTATACATACATATGTATATTTGATTTTGTCTACAAGTAGACCCATGCTTGCGTTGCTTTATTTAATTTTCAGATTCCAGAATCCGAACGTTTGAATCCTGATTTATTTTTAGAAGGATCAGAAAATATTTCACTTCCCAACTAACATTTCAGTTTCTAAATATTGATATTCTGGAAGTCTTGATATGTATAAGTTTTCTTTAGGGCTTTCCTCGAAAAAAAAAAAAATTTATACAAATTATGATTTCAATAACTGCTTCTATAAAATTGTTTGAAAGCTAGATGAAGAAACTTAATAGAGGTTAGTAACTTTTTTCGGATAGACCTCTATAAATGAAGTTACAGAAGGTAAATGAAGCTATATTTGTATACGAATTGCATAATCTTTATTATATAAAGTTACTGTCATTCAGTATTTATAAGGCTTCTGTTACAATTTTCAGGAAGTTTTATCGAATACTTCGCTGAGATATGTCAGATGTTATGTGGGGGAATCCCACAGATCAACCGTGGTAAACAGAACTTAAAACCAGATTTACGTTTGTGTGTGTTACTTTATATGATATTTGCCGACATTAAAATTGAAATCTAAAATTAATCTCGAACTGAATTAATTTTTATATAAATCGTCATGAAATCTTCTACAGTTAGTTTCCTCGCATTAATAAAAAAAAAAATTTTATCGAAGCTTGGGTTTGTATAATTTTGAATTTTTGTAAAAGACTGCTCAAGTTTTTGCATCTTCCCATTTATATCTAAGATGGTTGAGTGCATAGAGTGGTGGACTAGGGGAGCTTTTGCCCTGACGAAGCGGTTGTTTTATAGCAGCCGGCTTGATACCAGGGTAAAGGTGATTTGCTACATGGCCCTCATCCGGCCGATGATTGCCTATGGGTGCCCGGTTTGGTTTAACGTTGCCCCATCTCAAATGGAAAAGATTCGGGTGTTTGAGAGGCAGTGTCTTAGACGCTGCCTTGGATTACACAGAACACCAGAGTCGGAGTACAAACATTATTATTCCAACCTGGTTCTATACAACCGGGCCAACATAAACAGAATAGATAATTTTTTGTTGAAGCTGATTCGGGGTCACATTGCAAGAGCGATGTCCTCGACAAACAGTTTAATTTTTGGGGCCTATTACCCCAACCAAGAATATTATGAGAGTGTGCGTTTAAGCGGCTTTATTCCGCCCGATGCATTCCTCTACTTAGACAGTCGAGGGCTGATACAAGATAGATTGGCACATCTTCTATGTCTTGGCCGACTTACATAGATTTAGGTTAATTAGTGTAAGCAGGGACAGTCAGGGTGGCCCAAAAAAAAAAAAAAAAAATTATAAAACCGAAAAATGCTTGCTGTGGCTGTTCTAGTTTTAAGTAGTTCTAAGTAGTTTTAATTAGCTGTAAGTAGTTTTAAGTAGTCTTAATTACCTTTAGTTTAGTTTAGTTTTATTTATTTTGTAAGTTTTATATAAAATAAAAAAAATCGATAAGAGACCGAGTTTTTTTGTATGCATTCTTCTCGGTGAAAAATAAAACCGATATGGAATTTAGTCTTAATTTAGTTTTTAGGCCGAAAGGCATTAGCATTAAGTTATTGTTTAGCTTAGAGCGCCCGCATGGGGCCAGTAAGTTAGTTATAAGTTATTGATAAGTAGGCTAGTTTTTATGAATTTTTGTCTAGCTTTAAGTTAGTTATAAGATTAATGAAAAATAAAAATGAATTAAAAAAAAAAAAAAAGAAAAAAAAAAAGAGTGGTGGACTATTACCCTGGAGTTTCGAGTTCGATCCCTAGACAGGTAAAAAAGTCCTTGTGTTTTAAAATTATTTCCAATATATTAAATAATAAATAATCGTATGTGATACATAGTTTCAGATTAAAAATGGAATAAAAACAATAAAAATCAATCAAAAGGAATTGATAATAAGAAATAATTTTTTTTTAATTTTTTTTTTTCAACCTCTATAAGGGTTGTATAATCGGCTTCTTATAAACCGTAGAAAGATTTTTGTAGAGGCCTCTATAACGTTCTCCTTTTTATGCTTACAGACATTTTACAAATGTCTTATCGAAATCAGAAGGCCTAATCGGTTAGGTCTAACCGAAGCTGAATTGTTAGTTTGGTTATCCTTCCTCTCCTCACTAATATGTTCTTATTCCTATGTTATTAATTTGTAATGCAGACATTTCTAAGAACATTTTAAAGGTAAATCTGATATTTTTTTTTTTTTATTTTAGTTTGTGATTTAATTTCTGTTTTGAATCCAACCTCTGCAGTCTTTAAAAAATGCAAGGAAAACACATTGATCCCAAACAAATAAAACTAAAAACTTCTTCAGTAAAACTTTAATTTGCAAATTTAAACGACAACACAATTCTCTCAAATTACAGTATGTGTTTAAATATTTAGCAGAAACCCAAGTGGCAAACTGGAGGTTTAAATGCTTACATTGGTTTTCGTATTTCAAATAAAGATGTTATTCACCTGCAACTCAACATCAACATCAACATGAAGAAGGGTAGTTTACCCTTGTTCGTATTATGTACAAGCAGAAACAAACACCTCTACATTTAAGTATACAAACATCCGTTCAGTCAATTTCCTTCTATCAAAGTTTGACTTCAACTCTTCACATCCAGTAACCAAATGTCCTCACGTTTGACCAAACACTAAAATAACAAAGAACAAAAAAAAAAAAATTGTTTTGTTGTTTGTTTTACGAATGTGATCTTTTTTTTTTTTTTTTTTTTTTTGAGAAAACGTTGAACTAACTTTTTTCCTGAAGGCACAGAGCTCATAGCATCAATGCTTGTTGGCAATTTACCGGGAGAATTTTTCCAAACCCAAGCGAAACAGAACGAAACGTAGCAAAAAGCGAACGTCTGTCCGTCCGTCTGTCTATCTTTCTGTCTATTTGTGTGTAGGTTTGTGAAGTTTGTATGCATATAGTTGTAGAACAGATCCAGGTCATCCAACTGTATGGCACGTATATGATTATTTGCTGTTTTCCCTCCCTCTGTACCAACCCCGGTTACCACAGGCCCCAACCCCAAGTCTCTGGATGAATGTATATAAAGTATGGATGAAGGGGGTAGTAGATGGCATGGGTGGCGGGTGACGGAATAGGTTTTTATAAGGCAGCAGATTGCAACGAGAAATGTTTATTTGCAGCCTTTTCCACGTTCTGCACTGTTAAGTCAACAACGATTTTAATTGGCCAGAGGACGGAGGAATACCCTTTGGTAATTATTTGGATTATAAATTTCTTGGAAATAGAATCATTTAACGTTATACCTACAGTCCTACACACACACACACATACTCTCAACTCTTCTCAACTACTCTTAGACTTTATTGTAGTACAAAATAAGCATGACAAATGAATGGGGCACTTGTGTTTTTGTGTATAAAAAGGCACCAAACTAAAACTGTGATTCTAAATCATTTAAATTACTTTAAGTTGTAGAAATGAGCTGAAGTGTTAAAATAACAAGAAACTTAAATTGAGGCTACTTCCGTATCTTTTTTTTTTGGCCAAAAGTAAGACACATTGTCGGGGATATAAATTCGGATTTGCTATGTCTTTATGCCAAGACATGTAAGACCAAGCTAGAGCTTTGGGTATAATAAACGATGTTTTTTGGTAAAAAAAAAAAATAATCAAAAGACAATTTTATTTATACTATGAAAACTACCCGTTCAAGTGCGCTCCGCTGCATACAAACTATCTAAAAACTTTGTAAAATTAAATTGCTTAATAGACTAAAGCCGAAAAATGATGTGCAGCTTTTTCCCCATGCAGCGAATTTAGAAATAGAGATATCATGCAGCAAAGGCTGCATGCAGAGCCTGGAATATGTCAGCCTTCATAAGAACCTGTGTAAATTTATTTTAGCTGCATTGGAAAAAGCTGCACATCTGTTTTGGGCATAAGACCCACAGCTAATTTTTGGTGTGAATGATAGCAAAAATTCACTGGTGCTTAGATATAGATCTTTACTTTCTATGTGTAAATATACAAGTCTTGCATGCTGTGGTTGGGGCTTTTGCAGATAATGCTGCATTGCGTTTTTTTTTTTTTCGAAAGGCCGGATAAAGGGTATAGCACTTGAAACATTATATTTAATAAAAGTGCTGAGTACCCTAAGCATGAATATTGGCGTCCAAGACCTCTTAAGTGGGGCCTTCTCTATGCAAGATGCACTGAAAAAAAATGCAAAAAATCCATTTGACAAATAGTTGTGATGGCAAAATAATTCTTGTAATGATAGACTAGTATAATTCATTATGCAATTATTTTTGGTCGCATCGAAAACTCAATAAAAAAAAAAGAGGCTGGGTTTGACCCAAACTGATAACTTCCCATTGGTTCCCTTTGAAACTCGACACCTTATGTTATTTTTTGTAAGCAAATTACCAATTAAAAATCTATGAAAAACTTATCAGTTGTGCAATCAAGGGAAGGCTATTTGCTCTAAATATATGCGACACGAAAAATTACAACAATTTTTAGCATTTTTTTTTTTGTAGTATTTTGGCCTAGAAAAAAAAAAACCGTCAATTGAATTTTTTTACAAACTCTACCGATTATCAACTATAACTTTGTGTATTAAATAAAATTAACACGAAGTTAATATTTTTGTATGTTCTCAAGATATTCGATATTTTTTTAAAAATTTTGTATGGTTGATTTTTTTTAAGTACTACAAATTTTTCAATAACAGCCGCTTCCTCCTTAAATTTTTTTTTTCGGAGCTACTACCTCTTGCGAGGAAGTGAACAGTCCTCCAAAAGTATCTCTTGTCATAGAAAAGTGCTGCTCACCTTAGCCGTTCGGATTCGGCAATAAACTGTAGGTCCCCTTCATCCTGCAGACACGCACACAGGAACGGTTGAAAGTTGTAAGTTGCTAGGTCCTGGTTCTTCATGAGGCGTTTGTGCTACCAAATTTATTTCTATTTTTATTTATTTATTTATTTTTATTACCAATTTTTCACTACGTCATTATGCATATAATGAAACCGGGCCGAAGTCGATAGCATTATTTGTTCTAGAGATATTCGAGAAACAAGCTACATACATATTTTACAACTTTTTGTTTTTTAATTACTGTAATAAGAAAACCGCTAATTAAATTTTTCTAAATATCAATTCTGCACGTTATGGGATAATTATCTGTAAAATAAAATTTTTTTGAAGTCGATATCTCTATGCGTTTTCGAGATATCGTCGGCGAAAAAAGCTTCCGAACGTACGAACGTACATGGTACACAGACATCTCTTTAAAAACAATGTAATCCGACTCCAGAGACCTCGAAACGTCGAGAAATGTCAAAATTTTCATTTTCACAATTCGGATCGATTCTTCTTCTACCCGCAGAAAATTTAATACCAAGTTTTAAGTAAATTGACGTGGCTGAGCTCCAAAATTCATCAGATGCGCATTTACTGCGCAAACTGCGCATCCAAAAATTTTTTAGCTGCTCCGATTAAAATTTTTTTTTTCGCATTCTGAAACGTCAGACTTATGCAATGTAATATTTCTACATAACATCAAGTTTGCGTTGCTGATGCGTATAAAAAACGTAGGCATCAAAACATTTTCTACATTTTTGAAATCAGTTAAATCGAAAAGAGAAATTTATCAATGTTAAAATGCAATTTACTCGAGATTTCTAGATACTTTTTGAAAAAAAAGAGCCACTATGAGATTCAAGCAAAACCAACGGGATGAAAATAATTTTGTAGAAAAAAACCATTTTATTTTCAAAATATTAAGTAACCAAAAGTTTTTTGTTACACTTTTACAAAAAAAAAATTAAGATGCACCATACTTTTCATCTACGCGAACTTCGTCTTCTTCGTGAGCTACGGGAACGGCCTCCACTTCGGCTACGACTACGGCTTTTACTCTGTCTTTTATGACTAGAACTACTGCGCCGGCGACTGGGCCTGTGTACCTTATCAGTCGTTGACTTATTGGTCTAATATAAAAGAAAATTAAAGCGCTTTTAAAAAATGAAAAAAGTACATAGTACGTTTAAGTTTCTCACCAATTTTGATTCCGATTGCTTTTGATTCTTTTCTAAAGAAAAAGGCAAACTTAAGTTTTCTCCGGTAAGTCGAAATATGCCAAGGTCTTGTCCGATCTCTACTGCTTCTTCAAAGTTTTTTTTTAAATTGCTACTTTTAAGATTTTGGTTTTTTAATTTTTGGCGGAGCTCTTTGATAAGATTCGTTTCAGTTTCCTCTAAAAGATATTATTTCAGTCTTATTCCAGAAATATTTTATATTTTAATTTACCGAACTGAGGCTTACTGCTCAAGGTTTCCAGAATGAAAGGTACGATGTTATCCATTATTTTGAAAAAGTAAAAAATACAAGTTTATTTTTCAACGACGAATTTAAATATAATGAAAATTTTTAAACAATTTATTGAAACAATTGAATTTTCTGCCGTAGAAAACTTAATCGAAAAATTATATGAACAAATGATTCAAGTTTACAATTTACACAGTAGAGAAATAGCAAATATTACTTTATTTGCATGAACATGCGCTGGATGGTAGAAAGCCTGATGGTCTGGTCAAGAGTTGCAACATTACTATAACTCGTGTGTTTAACTCTATCAGCATTTTTCAAAATATCTGTCAGCAATCTCAGACTTTCGTAGGCTATTGGGTAAGTCGAAAATATAATCCTGTACAGAATTGGTGCATAAGTTGATTCCGCCGGATTTTTTTTGGCAGCGTGACTTTGACTAAGACTCATTAAATGAAAACTTGTTCTCTTTAAGACCCATATTAGGCATTAAGTTTCTCATTATGAGGAAGTGAAAGAGAATTGACAAGTTTCTATTAATTGGGTTGTTGAACAATGATATACCTAAAAATTGAAGAAATTGTGAATAAAAAATAAGTGGTATTTATTGGCTACACATGAAATTTTGCCCCATTGAAAAACTACTCCAAACAAAAAAAAAAAAATGAAAAATGTCTCCAAAATTGGGACATTTTCACATACATAGTATATAATGGGCCCATTTCCAGAATGGAAAAATGATACGTAACTTAATAAAAAAAACTCAAAAAAAAATATACTCAGACCAAAAGCGAAAAATCGTCAGAATAATGTACACATAAAGCAAAAACAATAGAAATTGATTTATTTATATGATTTAGGGTGATTTTTCAAATTATAGGGCAATTTGTACTTATTTTTGTTCGGGGTGAAATTTCATTTAAAAAAAATCGATTTTTGTGTATGCAATCCTAAAATTATCAGATTTTTCAAAGTATAAATGATATCATACAAAAACTCGCGTGATTTTTGTATAACCTACTTTAAGGTTACAGTTTCAGTGGAAGCGATTTTTACTCGCGCGAGTAAGCGAATAAAGCGTTTGCAAACTGAGCAATAAAAGCGATTTTAAACGATTTTTGAGGAATACATTTAGTCACAAAAGAAAAGGCATATCTACTTAGGGTTCCCAACTTTCTTCGAAACTAAAGGAGGACACAATTTTTCTAAACATGTTATTATTATTATAAGCTTTATTTACCAATTTAATTTAAATTACATAGTTTAATAAAGATTTATCATATAAAAAAAAAAAATGCATGTCATATTTTACTTTTTGTATGTAAAGTTGTCTATTAGTTTAATTCGGTGATATTTCATCCGGCATAAGCCTCCCCCATTGCTGCCCATATGTCTCGGCTTTTGGCGTCATTATACCAGTTTGGATTGAACTGTCTCAAGTCGTCTGCCCATCTCTTTTTTGGTCGTCCTTTCGGTCTTTTCTCATTGAAGGGAATCCATTTCGTCACTAGCTTTGTCCATCTTTGGTCTTCTATTCGTGATATATGTCCAGCCCAACTCCATTTTAAAAGCTTTGTTCTTTGTATTACGTCAACTATTCTCGTTCTCTTTCTTATGTCTTCGTTTCTTATTCTCTGTGCTTGTCTTATATTCAGCAATTTTCTTTCGATTTTCGTTTGGCATATCCTCAATTTTTCGTGTGAACTTGATGTAAGTCCTAAAGTTTCTAAACCATATGTCATTGTTGGAAGAATTGTGGAGTCTAAAATGTATTTTCTCATGTCGTCGCTTAATTTTGAGTCCAGTATTTGCTTTACATTCCAGTATTGCTTCCAGCTATTGCTTATACGTCGGTTTATTTCTTTTTCGTCCTGATTTGAAAATGATTTAAGCTGCCCCAAGTATATAAAATCATCAACATAAGCTATTTTGTTGTCATTCAGAAGGATGTCTTTTTTAAAATGATTCGTCATGATCTTTGTTTTCGTCATATTTATGCATAGTCCATAAAGTTTGCAAGTATAATTGAGTTCGTTTACCATTGATTGAATGTCATCGGGTGAATCAGAGAGAAGAACGACATCGTCTGCAAATCGTAAGTTGTTTAGCTTTTGTCCCCATATATCAAGTCCGTATTTGTTCCATTTTAGTCGTCCAAAAATATCTTCCAATACTGAAGAAAACAGTGGTGGAGATAATGGATCTCCTTGGCGAACTCCTCTTTTTATGTTAAAGCATCTTCCAATTTTATCCGTTTTGATTTTTGCTGTGTTGTCTTTGTAAATGCTTTTCATGGTCTTTATGAAGTCTGGGTGTATGTTTTGATTGCTTAGTGCTGTCCAGATGCAATTGTGTTCCACTGTGTCAAAAGCTTTAGTAAAGTCAATAAATAGAAGATAGAGTGGTTTTTTATATTCGTTATGTTTTTCTATGAGTTGATTAATCGTCTGTAGATGGTCAGAAGTTGAGAAACCTTCTCTGAACCCAGCTTGCTCCCGGGGTTGTTTGTCATTAAGTGATTTTTTTGTTATTTTGTATAGGGTCTTTGAGAATAATTTATATAGAGTCGATATCAGGCTGATGGGTCTGTAATTGTTGATGTCATCTTTGTTTCCCTTTTTATGTAGTAATATTATAGTACTCTGTTTCCATTGCTTGGGTATTTCTTGGCTCGTTAGTATAGAATTAAATAATTTCGTCAGTACTGGAGTTAGAGATTCTTTTCCATATTTCAGCATTTCGGCTTGAATGCCGTCATTTCCTGCGCTTTTTTCGTTTTTCATGTTGTCAATAGATGTTGCGATGTCGATTTCCGTAAAAATAAGTGCATTCGTCGGTGATATATCATTGTTAATTGCAATAGAGCTTGAACTGAGATTGTTGTTGTCTTTTTCATAGTCAGAGTTGAATAGATTTTCAAAGAAACATGTAGCTGCTTCATTAATCTCCTTTCTTTTACTTGTTTGTTTCGTTATGTGTCTCATTGAAATAATCCATTCTTTTTCGTTGTTTAAAAATTGTTTTGTCTTTTTTATGGATTTTGTGTTTTTAAGTATGTCCTTAATTGTTGTTTCATTATAATTTTGGATATCATTTCTTGTTTTCGTCTTGATTAATTTTCTCAAATTTTTTAGTTGTAATTTCTCTTCATCGGTTTGGATTGTTTTATTTCTCAAAGTATCTCTAAGATCGATCAAAAGTTTTGTGTTAGGTGAAATTTTATCATTTTTGCTGGATCTGGGTTTCATTATTGTGTCCTTAGCTGACGTCTTTATGATTTGTTCAAGAGTGTTATATGATGTTTGAGTGTTATATTGTATTTCGTTAAAATTGATCTGTTCTGTTATTCTCTCTGAAAGGATATCGTTGTAAGATTGAGTCTGTTCGTCGTAGACAGTTTTTGGAATAATCAGTTTTTGTTGATTTCTGTTTAATGTTTTATGGTCAATTTTTAATTTTGCTCTTACCATTCTGTGATCGCTGTCAAACTTGAAGTTATTTATAACTGAAACGTCTGTTAATGTAGTCAACTTATTTGTTAATACTAAGTCAATTTCATTTTTTGTTGTTCCATCTGGTGATAACCATGTCCATTTATTTTTGTCTTTTTTCTTGAAAAACGAGTTTCCGAAGTACATATTCATTTCTTGCAGCCACACTAAAAGTCGTTCTCCTCTTTTATTTCGTTTTCCATATCCAAATTTTCCAAATATATTTTCCTCTCCATCGTTGCATGTTCCAAGCTTAGCATTGAAGTCGCCAATTACGAACATCAGTTCGGTTTTTGTTTCTTGATATGCGTAGTCAAGTTTGTTATAGAAATTTTCAATCTCGTCGTCTGTGGCTCTGTCTGTTGGTGCGTATATTTGTATAATTGTAAGTTTTGTGTTTTGAACCTTAAGGGTAATGGAACAGATCCTTTCGCTGAAAAACCGAATGTTTAGTATTCCATTTTTTAAGTCTTTTTTTATTAAAAAACCAACTCCATGTAATCCTTTTGTTTCACCTATGTAGCAGAAGATTTCGTTGTCAGATTCTAGAATTTCTTGTCCGAATAGTCTCGTTTCTGATAAACCGAGAATGTCCCAGTTTAAATTGGAAAGTGCAATCTTTAGTTCTTGTTGTCGTTCTTCCGTCGATAAAGTTCTTGTGTTAAGCGTGCATATGTTCAGGGTGTTATGTTTATTATAATTTGTGAATTTTGTAGTTTTTGTCAAATTATTTATGTTTGGCAAATTTGTTGGGGGGGGTTGAGCCTACATTCCTCACGGTGGCTAACCGGCTTGAGGAAGCTGTTGTTTGATTTTTATAGTTTATTTTACTATCTTTATTTTGCGTGGTCATAATATTTTTTTGCTATTGTTCGTTTCGATTAGAACGTCTTATTATTTTATTGTTCGAGTTTTGTTTAAAAAATTGATAAATATCTGTTTGCGTTTTTTCATGAGTGATCTGGTCATTGTTTTGTTTATGTTTCTTGTATCCAGATATAGATGGTTGATCGTCATTTAGTTGTGTTTCATTTTCATGAACTCTTTTTATTGAGTTGGCCTTGATTATTCTATCAGAGTGTTTTTTTGGTGTTTGCTTGTTGTCGTTTTTTGGTTTCGGTATGTTGTGTTTTTCTTTTATCGTACTGTTTATATCTTCTTTTATCATATCGTCTTTTATGTAAATTATTGCGTCTTTGAAGTTTTTTAATTTGAATTTATTTTTCATGATAATGTCTTTTTTAATTTGAGTTGTAAACCCGACTAAAAGCGGTCGCGTTCTATCTCCTTTTTTTCCAATTCGTCTAACAAAGTCAAGTTCAAAAATGTGAGTTTCGACATTTAGAATGTTGTTGAAAAAGTCCAAAATACACTTTTGTAAAGAGTTACTGTCTGTCTCTACTTCGTTGATGTTGTAGATTACTATATTTTTTCGTTTGAGTGATTTCTCTATATATTTAATTTTTCCTTCTATATAATTTTGTTTTGTCTCAAGAGCGTGGTAGTTGTCTGATATTTTGTCAAGTTTGGTATTTAAAATCTCAGTTTCTTGTTTAATTTGATTTAATAATTCATTTCGAAAATTTCCCAAAGTATTTAAAATACTATCTAGTTTTTGGTCGACAGCACTGTCCATTTTCTTATGTATTGTAATGTTCAAGTGTAAGAAAACTAATATGATTGACAGAACGTGTTGACAGATAATGAGATAATTTTTTGTTAAGTTGAGTGTTTATTGTTTTTTATTTAATCTAATTGAAATTATGTTTATATAATTTAATTGATCAATTCGCCGATATATAAATGGTTGATTTAATTAGTTATTGTGATATTTATTTTTATTTTAAGTGATGAGAAAAGATGTATGGAAGTGATGATACCAAGAGAAGAGGAAAAGGCAAACTCACCAAAGAACCGTGCTATTCCAAGCAGGGGGAGTCTCTCCTTGTTCCGGTTGGGGAAGTGTGATGATTGTTTAAACAATTTAGGATTCCGCAAGTTCTCTCGCTTTAAATTGTAAGATTTTACAAAATTTCAAAGATGAATATTTGAATTAATTAGTTTGTTTCTGTGTATTTTACATAGCAGATTTAATTTATCAAATCCTATGCAAAACAACTTCAAATCAGTGATGTTTTTAACTCTTTTTCTTATCAAGTTTCCGATAAAATCCTTGACCAGCTCTTTGACACTTGTTGCTCACTCAAAAGAGCAGACAAAAATTAGTTTAATTTAGATTCGGTACGAGAACTTTCGGCTTACTAGTCTAATACGCTAATAATTCCACTGGCTACTTTGAAATAAAGACGTACAATGATGAAAATAACTTTAAACTTAAAAGGGGTACATCTAATGGGATACCTAACAAGTTTTTAATCAAGGGTCTAACGAGTATTTGCCAAGTTTTCCTCTACAAAATTTTCCCTAATGAAAATTTTCAGGCGTTCGTTAAACTTGGCAGAACTTACGATTTTTCCAAGCGGGTTTTTGTCATAAATTATTAAAAAAAAATAAATAAATGTAAATACAAATTTTATTATGTTATTCCTTATATTCATAAAAAAATTAAAAATAAAATCATTAAAAATTCGCATTTTGTTGCCATAATAACAAAAAAAAACCTTAAACTCAAAAAATTCAAAAGCTTTTGAGGAAAATTACAAGTATTTTGGTTGAAATCTTCTTATTCATCACAATACATATTGCATTTCAAAATTAAATATTTTTTTTTTTAAAGAAAATTACTCGTGTGCAGCAAAACAATTTGCACTCCATCCAGTGGATCTTGTAAAGGACTACAATTACCATAGGGAAAGTGAATAGTATAATCCCTCATTTTTGTGAGTGACAAAATGTCATTCGATAGTTTGTCATAAAGCAGGATTATGACCAAAATTTTAATTAAATGGCAGAAATAATGACATTATGACGTATTACAACAAAGGTTCATACTAACAAAATGAATAATTGATTATAGCCTTTAGATTTTCGAAAAGGAGGACATTTCAAAGTGAAGAAGGACGGGAGGACAAATTGTTAAAAAGGAGGAATGTCCTCCCAAATGGAGGACAGTTGGGAACCCTATATCTACTATAGTCTGTCCACAAAAAATGTGCAGTACAGGGAAGATAGGATATTTGCCTTTCACTCTTACTGTAATACTTATTTATTTCACATATGTATAGCTAATTACTACCTCAAGATACATAATTAGGTAATTAAATCTATAATCTATATACAGGGTGTCCAGTAAATAATGGATAACTTTGCAACCAGACATAGCAGACCTTAAGACCTTTCAGAAAATAGCACACAAAAAAATATTTACCATGTGGTCTCCATGGTATAACAGTTTTTCAAAAAAAAATACGTCTCTCCACGAATACCTTAACACTAGGACCACGAATAAATAATCTTTGTTGTTTTTTATAATTTCCTTGAATAATTATTCTAATAAATAGATACTAAAATTTAATACTTGTTGTTGCATTTTTTTTATTATAATTTTTTAAAATTAGTTTTTTAATACAAAAATTAAATTAAATTAAGTTACAGTGAATAGTGTTTATAATTAGACTAATAAAAGTAGTATTTGCAAATAATAAGTGGTAAAATAAGTCGCTTAATCCAAGCAAGTAACATCTATTAAGATATTTCGCCGGTCGGTTGCCGTGTTCGGGAAGCTGTAATGCAACTAAAGGAACACCTATTGGGCGTTTGGTTTTCATAAAAATTCTTCATAAAAGTTAGCGTGACACTTTTCAAAATTTGCTCAAAAATACCTTCTGAATATATCATATAGTTGAAATTAATTGCCGTGAAAAGAAAAAAATTGCCGTGACAGTGGTTATGAATATAAAAATACTTTCACGTCAATTACTTTCATTTTCATTTAATAGCAATGTTGTTATCTATTAATTTTGTTCATAGTTTTATTCATTGTAAATATTTACTTCTGTGTATAAAGTTGGTTTTAATTATTGTTCAATAAATAGATTCCTAATATGTAGTAATGAGTGTGTTTCTTTATTCATTCCGGTATGTCCAGAATATTCGGAATACCAGGTTTGCGTTTCTATATTCCACGGAACATTCCGGATAAACTATTTTGTTGTTTCTTTATTCATTCCGGAACGTTTGGAATGCATTCTTTTTTTTCCATGTGAAGTGTGGAATAAAAAGAATACTGGGCGCGTTCAGTATGATTGACGTTCTTAAACTCAATTATGGCAGATTCACATTGGTGTTAATTACTTAAAAACATCATAATAACGCGAATAAATGTACCAGAGTATAAATTTTATGCATTTAATGTAAAATTTACTAAACTTTTGACTTTGAGAATACATAAATATCCAAAATAAAAACATTTTTTTCTTCAATTGTTTTGACATTTCACCGAACAAATGGATTGCTATTCTTTTTGTTCTAGTTTTGTTTCTTTATTCATTCCATTCTGGATATTCTGGATAAACATTTCGTCTATTCCATCCATTCTTTTCCTTATCCGGAATAAATAAAGAAACACACTCAATATGTTTTATTTATCGCGCATCCCAAGATTCATACTTATCTGAATCATAATTCAGTGCCTTTCGAAGAATGTTTTGTTGATAATGAGGTATTTATTTGATTAAGAACATTGAATTTTATATGTAACTAGCTGTCCAGTCTTAGCTGTTTCAATTCGAAATGGAGTAGATAATAATAAAAAAATTTGAACCTACTTCTATAGACAGTAGCGTAGCGTGGGTTTCCGCCGCCCGCGGCAGAGCCAATTTTGCCGCCCTTAGCAATTTTTTTCTGGGCCTTTAATTTTGTTTGCTGTTTAAAAAAAAAATCAAAGTGAAACAGCTACTTAAGGGGCCAGTTATAGCGATCAGGAAAACGCATCAGGAAAAAGTTTTGTTTTGTATTGTTTAATGTTTTATCATACGATTTGAAGTATAAAAAGGATACGATGGTAAATCAATTGAAATATTTTTTAAGTGAAAAAAAATTTAAATTGGAGGAAATACTTTGCATAAAACAAGTACTTATTCATTTTCCGTACAGAAAACGAGTTGCCATCAGGAAATTCATTTTATAGAATAAATATTTATTCTAAAGAAAATTTTGTTATTGAAATAAATATTTTAAATGATTTATCATCGATTTGTATCCTTTTTATATTTCAAATTGTATCGTAAAACATTAAATTATCAAAACGAAAATTTTTCCTGATAACCAGCCCCCAACTTATTTTGTTATAATTTAATTTTGTATTCACAGATTTATTATATTTATTTATATTTTATTATGTAGATGGAAGTGTCTAATCGGGTGATGATTGCTGAAAAACAAAACCGTTTTTAAAAAATTCAACCCGCACTGCCTTTAATTATTATTATTCTTATAGTTATAGTATAGTAATTATTATATATTATATGTTTCTATTATTGTTATACATAAGGAAATGAAGAAACAGAAATATTGGCCAAAGCCTATTTTTAACTTAAACACTTTTCACAATATCCCATAAAAATTAAAGTGAACTGGTTTTATCTTTTAAAAACGGTTAACATGTTTTTTTGCAGCTCAACGAAATTACCACAGCTTATCTTAGATGGAATCGAAACTTCTAATTATCTATTTCAAAGATTCACCAATTACTTAGCAAAACTGTATTACCTATACTTTTACATTTTTCAGAACTATTTTTGATTAGATTTAACATACCTATACATATGTCCGATTTGTTTTTACTTTCTCGAAAGAACTGTCTGTCTAAATTTTTAACCAGTAAGCAGTTATAAAAACTTCGTAAAATGTGCCGCCTTCAAAAATTCTCAACATGGGCTCTAGCTCCTTTACTATGGTAACAATGACGAAGGGTCATGGCCTCTGGGATAAATCCCTCTACACAAAGATTAATTGTGAAAACTAAACTTTCTAAAGTGAAAAATAAATGAACTTACAAATTTGATAATTTTGAATAAAATAATAAAGCAGTGTTACCGCTCGAAAACTTTTAAATAATTTATCTGGACTGATCTAATGTATCCACAGAAAATGAATCGGAATGACAAGAAAATATAAAAACATAACATAAAAACCATTCCCCCTGCCGCTTTGCCCCCCCCCCCCCCCCCCGCCATCGAATTTCGGCACAGGACGATACTAGTACAATTAAATAACTGAGTAAAAGCTTATAAGTCCATCTGTAACAAATATTGTGCATAAGTTTCAGCTCAAATATATAGTCCATTTTTGAGTTCGTACAGTATAAGCCAGCTTATCTAGATTATTTTTTATTGACACCAAAGAACATAAGAATTTCTAAAAGGTTTTACTTCTTTCGAGAGTCACGTGAATCCCTCTTTATTTTTTATTCCATACTGCCAAGAAATCTTATCGAGCTCCCATCATGAGCTATAAATCCTTATGCACGATACCTTCTAAATAATTTCCTGTGTTGCTTTAATTAAACCACTTCAATAATAACTATACCCTTAATTTAATCGCTATCCATTAAAGCTCAAAAATTATATCAAAACTTATAAAGTTTGCAAAAAAAAAAAACAAAAAAAAAAAAAACTGACCATCTTACATTTCATGTTCTCCAGAGTTTATAGAAGAACCCGAAAGGAACCTGATGATGGCGTTGTTTTTCTTCTTCTTTACAATTGGCCCATAAAATCTTAACGATAACGTGTCTTTTCTTTATGTTTCCAGCTTTACAATATTTCTCTTTTAATGTACCCTCTTCAATATTCAGTCATTTGGGCGGTGTTCCATTTTAACACTGCAATGCAGATCGTTAATGCAAGTCACGAAGTCAACTATAAAGCAAGATTTGCTAAGAAACGTAGGAACCTACCTATACTATATACCAAAGCAGAGTTTATCCCTTGTTCAATCTTTCAGTTTCAGGTTTCAGCCAACGAAAAAAGGGAAGAAAATTTATTTAAGTATATCTGTCTGAACTTTATATCACTTTTGGGATAGGTATGTGTATTGGGAAGTTTTCATATCCGTTACCAATAAAACTCTCAACCGGGAGATACATTTATCCGATATATTTCTGGAGTGTGGATCCACCCATCCATTCCATAGAAGCGCAGTGCAGCGCAACGAACACAGCACATACAAAATGTATTCCATGCGAATCCAATTCTATCCCCAAACAAACAAATTTTCGCATAGCGCCGTCGTCATCAGCTTCTTCGTCGTTGTCAAGGGACTTTTTTTAAGTTCTTATTTTCTCACGTGGTTGTGTTTTCTTTTTTAACGCGAAAAGTTTCCTTTGATTTGATTAGAGTCAGTTCCTGCTGTTGTCTGCACTTTTTCCAGGATGCTCTGCTGGTTGTGGGTCTGGCTGCTCTGATGGAGAGGGGGTTGGGAAGGAGGATTAACTTTTGTATCGCCTTGCTGGTTAAGATATCCAGTTTTATACACATGGATGATGTATGTATATATTTTTGTTCGCACATTACTTTGTCTTCCATGAAACGATGTGTCATCATTGAATTAGGTCACGCCTCATTTCCGGAAATGATAAGATGAACTTTATGTGTTTTTGTTTTTTTATTTATTTGTTTTCGGCTGAGAGTGGCTGGTGTATCTGTATCCTTGCGGACGAAGTCGTTAACATGTTATTATGCGCTTGTTTTTATTTTAGTCTTTATGAATAAATTTTAAGTAATCAATTTTTTTAGAAATAACGTGTGTATTTTTTTATGTTGTAGATGTCCGACTGGCTTGGTCTAGCAGTAGTGTTCTATATCACAGTTCCTCTACATACATACATATCTATAGCACATCCACTATAAATTTTCTCCGATTCTCCCATGTGTCAAAAATAAATTAAAAAAGAGGCTGTCTGCGACCCATTGTGCCCTTTAAAACTCGATATCCGATATTATTTTTTTTTATAAGAAAATCGACCAGTTAAAGACCTTCAAAAACAATATCAGGTGTGCAATCAAGTGAAGACCAAAGTTGGACCATTTTCTCTAAATTCTTATGCCAGACGAAAAATATTTTTCAGCAATTTTGAGCAGTTTTTTTTGGTAGTTTTTTATTTATTTTAATTTTACTTTACTTTAGATGGCGCTTGCAGTCCTGGATTGAGTACGACTTCAACCAACAAGCCCCTCCAGCCATATCGGTTCCAGTTACGCTCTCCAATTTGTTGAGGTCCTTCTCCACTTGTGTGCACCACCTAAAGTGAGGTCTTCCTCTGCATAAGTGTCACCTTAGCGAAACAACATTCACCGATCGAAAAATTATTAATTGGGCAATTAGCCGTTAATTTGTCGTGAATTAGTTGTGATAATTTCGAATTTGCCGTTCGATCTTTTCTATGTTTTTTTTTTTTGCTGCTTCGCTAAGTTGATATTAACTTAGCAAAGTGGCAACTCAAAAAGGGGTAAAAACGTGTTATGGCGAATAATTTATTGCTTAATAATTCAGCAGTTCTGAATTAGTTTTGACAATTTTAATTTTGTCGTGCAATGTTTTCTATATTTTTTGCTGCTTTGCTAACTTCGTGTCAACTCAGCGAAGCAGCATCTCGAAAACGTATAAAAACTTCTTATTTTGAATGTTTTACTGCTCTATAATAAGCCGTTAATAAGTCGTGAATTAGTTGTGACAATTATGAATATGTCGCCTCCGCCCTCTCCTTTATTGCCGCCTAAAACCTTCCACAGGGATTGGTACTAGACACCCCATGTTTACCACGGGGAGGTGAGAGTAGGAGTTGATAGGCAGAGGTTCGCTTTGAAAAAACTTTTGGACGCTTGTGTCTTCTTGAATGCACCGATTCTACCCTTTGAACATCCGATTTTCTTGACAACCTCGAAAATAAAATTCAGTTACGAACGATTTGCACTCGAAAGACAGAAGATTTAAAAAAAAATAATTTATGGTAAACTGAATGAGACATTTACGTGAATCGAAAGTTTTGATAGAATCGTTTAGCAGAATAGGGCTGGTAGTTCTTTTACAGCCAATTTCTTCACGTAGTCCTAACGCTAGTACCGGTACTAGCCCTAAAGTTAGTACTCAAATCGGTATCAACATATTTCTTTACAAAAGTACTAAAGCTTAGTCCTATCAAATTGGTACCGAGTACTAGTTAGGACTTGGTTTAAGCTAGGACCTCGGAATCAACCGTCTAGCAGGTAAATAATCAAATCAGAGCAATTAATTTCATTTGGTTTGACTTTTTCTTGCCTGTTTTTTTCTGAAGAAATAGGTAATAAGTGCTTTTTTTTTTGTTAACATTGTTAATTTTGATTCTAGTTTTTTTTTTCAATTTTGTGTAATCGGTGATGTTCTTTTGTAGAAAATGGATTTAGTTTTTGGTGGTGACAATTTGTTCGTTTTGAGGTAAGTCCGAGGTTGGGTGTATGCAAAGTTAGATAAATTAAATTTCGAATGCAAACAAAACTTTGCATACACCCAAACTCGTACCTACCCCAAATCCAATAGTTTTCCAAGCAGGGGGGTTGCAGGGGGGGCAGCATGCCCCACCATACATACATACCTTACTGTTTATACACCGTAATGCTGGGTGCTAGTACTGTATTTGTGGAAGCAAGCTTTTTTAATTTTTTTGAAAGGAAAAGATTATAGATTTAACGGAAACTAAAACCACCCATTTTTTTGAAATTTTATTTCCCACCTTGTATGGGAATAAAAACCACTTTCAAAAAGTGGTTTCTGTTCCCGCCTAGTATGGGAACTAACATCTTCGATGGACTTAGTTCCTGGGGACTTAGTTCACGGCACCTACATTGGTGCCGTTCCCACTAGGGGGAAACCGAAAACACTTTTTTAAAGTTGTTTTTATTCCCAAGCAAGGTGAGAACGAAGTCCACTTTCTAATGGGAATTTTATACACATTTGAAAATACGAAAAGAGAACTAATTAAAGTGAGGTATGTATGGGGGGGCATGCTGCCCCCCTGCAACCCCCCTGCTTGGCCCACTATAGGATTTGGAGTAGCTGCGAGGTTGGGTGTATGCAAAGTTGGATGAATTCAAAGTTTCTTAATATCCAGATTCTTTAAATGCGCAAACGAAACTTTGCATACACCCAACCTCGCACCTGCCCAAAATCCTATAGTGGGCCAAGTAGGGGGGTTGCAGGGGGGCAGCATGTC
This sequence comes from Epistrophella euchroma, assembly GCA_947049315.1. Lineage (NCBI taxonomy): Eukaryota > Metazoa > Arthropoda > Insecta > Diptera > Syrphidae > Epistrophella > Epistrophella euchroma. Next base: position 56,338,061 of record OX346246.1, on the reverse strand, counting down.
CCCCCACACATACCCTACTGGTTATACGCCGTAGTGCTGGGTGCAAGCTTTTTTAATTTTTTTTGTAAGGAAAAGATTATAGATTTGACGGGAACTAAAACCATCTATTTTTTTGAAATTTTGTTTGCCACCTTGTATGGGAATATAAACCACTTTCAAAAAGTGGCCTAGTGGGAACTAACACCTCCGGTGGACTTAATTCCTGGGGACTTAGTTCACGGCACCATATTTATCTTCTAAACAAACAGAAAACATAATAAACAAATCAAAGACAGGTAAATTCTGTCGAAAATTAATTAAAAACTTCACAAAAACTAACGTAAATGTTAAAAATAAATATCAAAATAAGTTTTAAAATGCCAAAATGTTGTCAAAATCAGTATTAGACCAGTTTTAGACGTACTAAGTTCCTTGTTCTGTTGTATGAACTTAGATCGGGTACTAGGGATGTGAAAAAATGCTCAGGTACTAACTTTTCGTTAGGACCCAGTACCAGAGCTAGTACCTGGTCCAGCTAGACCGGGTTCTAAGATAGCTTAGTACCTATCTGAAGAAATTGGGCGTTAGTTTTTGAGAAAATTGAAAATTATGAAGACTATACTATTTTCTGAGAAAATCATTTCTCTTGTTTAGTAAAAATTGAAACGTCACTTTGCCAGCGAAGGAAAAGTCATGTAGCTTAGATTATTTTTTTTCTAAGTTATAGGGGTTATGCCCAGGTACAATATACTTAAAATCCCTAGCGAATCATAGTAAGGACTTAAAAGTCCCTCATAGCCACGAGCATTAGACAGGAGGGGTCTAGAGGTTTCTCAGATATAATTTTAACACCCAATTGATTCATCCGCCAGCTTGTTGGTTCGTTTTTCGCGAACTTAAAAAAAAAAAAAAAAACAATTCTTTGGTGCATGCTCCTAACCACGTCATGTCCTATCGTAGATTCTTCGCAAGGCCATCAGCCCAACGGTTTTATTGGACTTCAGGTGAAATAAATTTCGAAACGAATAAATATTCGTATTTCCAAGCATGATTCATGAGTGAAAGTTTCATTTAAAAAACTTTTTTTTACTTTTACAGAAAATTTAAACTACATACATCTTGTTTTTTGTCTTGTGAACCGCGCGTTCTTCGAATATGCATTCTACGACTACTTACTATAGGTATTGTATTTCTCTAGCGACGACGACTTGATCTTCGCTTTTTACCGGTAGTTGGCTAAACACAAAATAAAATTAACAACAATACTTAGTTGATTTTAAAAAAGAATGTCGTTTACCGATTTATATTTTTTTGAGATCCTTTTAGTCGCCGATGTACTACGACTTGATTTTGATTTCAATTTATTTTTCTTATTTTCTTGTGAAAAATTCGAAATTTTGTTTTCATCGTCAATAATTCGTAATATACCCACATCTTGTCCGGATTCTATAGCTTGATTAAATTCCTTTTCAAAATTGTTGCTTTTGATATTTTCATTTTTGAATTTGTACCTTAACATTTTTAGAAGATTTTTCTCGCTTTCCGCTGTGAATATTTTTTTTCAATATTTTTTTTTTCTAAAAATATTTTAATGTTATCAAACTAACCATAAAGAGGTTTTTTGACTAGGGTTTCCAAAATGAAAGGTAAAACATTATCCATTGTTAATTATAAAAATTTCGAAATGTTATCTTATTTATGTGTTTTAACGAAAATTTTATACTAAAGAATTTAAAAAATAATATGACGAAAAATTTATTGATATTTAAGAATTTTTTGTCGTGGAAAACGTAATCAACAAATAATATTTTTAAATTGTCTCTCAGTTATCTTCGAATTGTACAGCGAGCGGAAGCCAAAAAAAAACTGATACATCTGCCCATAAAAATGCGAACTGATAAAAAAAAAATTGGTGGCACAACAGCTTATGAAGAACCTGGACGAAAATCTAGTGACTTAACTTCGCAAGGGGCAGAAGTCCTGAAAAACATTTTCTGTTTTAAGGCGGTAGAGACTAAGACAGAGGCTCACATGACAGTCCAATACAATAACCATAACTCCATTTGTCGCATATGGCAAAAGTTCGCTTTCGGTCTACTTCTGTGTCAGCAACTAGCTAATGATAGATAATAAAGAAGGTAGTTGATATAATATTTTAACATTGACAGTAGAGTCTATCCAGTTTTTGTTTACAATCAAGCTTTGTCGTTCTAAATCGTACTGGAATACTTCAAAAGAAACCATAAGTATGATTGCATTTTACTTGGCAGGAAGATCGCAGTTATCCATTGCTATCGATCGCGAGTTATGAAAAAAATGTTTGTTTATGTATCGGAACACTACGCGTGTTACATTAATACTGGCAGCTGATGGAATCGCTAAACGCTTTTCACGTAATCCTATAAAATGTGCAAAGCGAAGAAAAATTGTAGACTACACGATTGTCTTCGTGTAAACAATTCAAGGTAGACAATTCACCATTGTCGACATGAGCTTGTCAACAATGTAGACAACGTAAACAATTCATAAAATATGATTTTTATTGCTTTTTCTGCTGACCCACACATTATTGAATCAAAAGGCATGGCAGTGCCAAGCCAAGTTCTCGGCACTACTCCCTTTTTACAGGAACAAACTCAAGCGCTTTTCGACCCCCCTCTAACTTCGTAACCAATAATCTCAGAAACTTCAAGATCGTCATATTTGCTAAGCTAGGCGAGCACAGGCGCCTCACCAAATTTCAACTCCCTAGCATTAGTGGTTCCTGAGATATAGGATGCCAAAAATCGTGAAAACCTGACTAACTGACTCACTCACTGAATCACACTCACTGACTTACTGACTGACAGATCATCAAAATTATGGAGCTCTTCTAGACACCGTAGAATCTTGTAATTTCGCACATCGGTAGGCAAAGGAAAAACTCCAAAATTTGGGATTTTCCATATGGGCGGCGTGGTATCCGCCCACTTTTAGAGAATTGCTATCATTTATTTGGAGCACTTTTGATTGTTGTAGAATCATAAAACTTGGTAGAGCGGTAGCCCTTAAAATGCGAGCACAGGAAAAGAATTAAAATTTCAAATTTATCATTCAGGAGGCGTGGCATCCACACACTTTTTAGAAAATAGTTATCAATTACATGGAGCACCTTCCGACACCATAGAATCTCGTAATTTCGCAAAACGGTAGGCCCTCTGTGGTGTATACAAAGAAAAAGATGGAAAATTTGGGATTTTCCATATAAGGGGCTTGGTATCCGCCCACTTTTTTAGAATTGCCATCAATTATTTAGAGCACTTCTGATTGTTGTAGAATGATAAAATTTGGTAGAGCGGTAGGTCTTACAATTTAAGCACAGAGAATTTTTTTTTTTTAAATTTATCATTCAGGGGGCGTGGCATCCACCCACTTTTCAGAAAATAGTTATCAATTACATGGAGCACCTTCCGACACCATAGAATTTCGTAATTTCGCAAAACGGTAGGCCCTCTGTGGTGTATACAAAGAAAAAAAAAATCGAAAATTTTGGATTTTCCATATAAGAGGCGTGGTATCCGCCCACTTTCACAGAATTCCTATCAATTATATGGAGTACTTCTGATTGTTGTAGAATGAAGAAACGTTTACAATGGACAAAATAAAAAATTTGAGGATATCCGTATAGGGGGGGTGGTATCCGCCCACTTCCCAAATTGTTTTCTGATTATAGAGGCAGGGCTTGCAATGTGTGTAAAGAAAAAAAATTAAATTTGAGATTTATCATTCAGGGGCGTGGCAACCACCCACTTTCTTAGAAATATGTCTGATTGTTGTAGAATGATGAAATTTGATAGAGCGACAGGGCTTGATTTGCAAACAAAGGAAAAAAAAATTTCTGTAAAAATATTTGATATTTGATATTCAAGGGCGTGGCATCAACCCGCTTTCTCAGAAGTGTTGTCAATTATATGAAGCATTTCTAATAGTTGTAAAATTATGGATTTCGGTCGAGCGTTAGGGTTCATGATGCATGCTGAGGAAAACTTAAAAATTTGGGATTTATCATTCAGGGGGTGTGGCATCCACTCACTTTCGTATCATTATTATTGTTTGCTGTACAATGACGATTTGTTAGAGTTTTAGAGCTCAGGTGCATTCGAAAATTGAAAATTTAAGATTTTGTGTTAAAAAAAAAAAATACTTCGCAAAAAGTTAAAAAAAAAAGAGCCAAGTTCTCCATGTAACAAGTCAGCCGTAAAAAGTAATGAGATCTAAAAGTTTGTCAAGTTCTAAGTTTATGAAGGTTTATTATCAAATATTTTAAGTAAAGTAATATCGAAACAACTCCAAATTATGAGAGAAATTTCTTATTTAATGATTACTGACTAAAATTTGGTAAGTTTCCTTGGCAAGTTTTCTTTTTTCCATTTGATTACATACTCAAAATTCAAAAGGTTTTGAAAACTTGCCAAGTAAACTTACCAAATTTTAGTCAGTAATCATTAAATAAACCTTCAAACTAAATTAACGGGAAACTATCGGCCGACTACTTAAAAAGTATGGAGCTATTCTGTACAGTAGCTATTCGGACTACATATTAAGTCGACCAATTTTTTTTTTGATATATTCTAATATACCTGTATTCGACAAAATGGAACTGACCACTGCCCAGTACCCAGTCCTCCATCGCTTCTTGTCGAAACATCAGTTGGAAAATTTGGTAAGAAGACGCTTTATAAAAAAAGCTTGAAAGAGTAGGTACCTATACTTTGGTGTGAATCAAAAGTTAGAAATTATTGAATTTATTGTTTTGTTAGGAGTTTCTTCATTTAAAATCCATATGGGCACTTTTTTCTTGGGCTTTATTTCTAAACTCATAGTACATATACTCCAAGTTCGTAAAAGTAAATTGCTAAAAACAATTGCAGAAAAATGGTAGTAGTTATGTACATTTTGAGCAAAATTTGATTTTAATGCTGAGAGCAAACATCACCGCTTCTAAAACAGTGAACATAATTTGAAACGGACTTAATTTGCCTGCAGAAATGCAACTTGACTATGGCAGTGTTGCCGAAGTTTTACTTTTACGAACTCGACCATACCTACGCTTTAAGTTTTCAGTGTTAATTTTATTGCGTGAAATAGGCGTATTTTCTGAAGCCCTACTTACCAGGATATGTGTTGCACTGTACGCGTGCAATCTGAAGGATGGCTTTCAAAATTAAGTTTTTTATTCTAATGATATGTAGAAAAACTGCACTAAGACAATATGAAAAAAAAAACCGTTCGATTCGATGCCTTATATACTATGCACTATGCAGGTAAAAAGATCTCAGACATACGTTACTTTATCAAAACTAAAATTTTGTATGTGAATCTACATAAAATGAATAGGAGCATCGAATATTTAAAACAAAAATAGTACTTAATAACGTAAAATTTTAAACAAAATCAGTTTGAACAAACTGTTTAAAATTTCTTTTTTTTTTTTTTTCAAAAATTTAAGTCTGAAAATTAATTTTTGAAAAACTGTTCACTCAACTAACTTTATTTGAAAACAAAATAAAAGCAGAAATCTTCGGCCTTATAAAAAGGGAAGGTAAACTGTTGTTTTTTAATAGGGTAATTGCGGGATGCCACGCTTTTCTTAAACTTAATTTTACGGTTTGTTATTGACAAAAATAGTTAATTTTTTTTTAATAAAACTTAATAGTTATTAAACGTTAAAAAAAAAACAAAAACACGCACACAGGAATGGTTGAGAGTTGTAAGTCACTTCACTAGGACCTGGGTTCTTCATGAGCCGTTGTGACACCAAATTTATTTATTTTTTAATTTTTAATTTGTATAAATAAAAATGTCTGAATCTTTCTTGTAACAATAACAAAGGTACTGGATGTGCTTACGGTTTGAAGAGGTAGATTCCAGTTGCCCATTACCATTAAAAGTTGCTTAATGCCATGCTTCCTAGTCAAACATCTTTCGAATATATAATAAATATAAATTTAAGAAAAATCCCTATTAATAACAATTTCAATGTGCGGCATCTCTCCCTAAATTAAGGAAGAGATGCCATACCATGGTAGAAATAAAAAAAAAATTATTAAAAAAAAAAACACATGAGCCACCCCAGACAATACCACTCATTCACCTAAAATACCAACTTCCGTTAACTTCTAAAAGTAACCAATTTTTTTTCTGTCCTTTGTATTTGAACCTACAAAAAACAATACAAACGGTTCGGCACGGTTGACTACAAATCTGACTTTTTAGGCATGCGGCAACTCTCCCGACGCGGCATCTCTAACGTAATTACCCTAATTTTTCTTCTATTTTAAGTAATTTTTGTTTAGAGCAATTTTCTCAAAAACTTGAAGACATTCGAGCATCCGGTTTTCTGGTTTTGACTAAAAACTGATCAAATTATTGAATTTTGAAAACAAAATTAGTACTTTATATCGTAAAGTTTTGGGAAAAATTATCTAGAATTTTTTTTTATTTTTTTTTTCTTGTCAAAATTGTAAGTTTAAAAATTAATATTATAAAAACAGTTAATCATGTCGATTATGGAATCCGTTACATTGGATCCGCAGTGATTCGCAGTATACTGTTCTCTTTCCTTTCCACATTAAATCGATGAAGAGAAAAGAGATCACTACACTGCAAATCACTGCGGATGCTGTTTTTCGGATTCCATAATCGACATGAATATTATAAAAAAGTTTTTGCTTTATTTAAAAACAAAAAAAAAGAATGGATTTCTGGCTTAATAAAAAAGTATACCGTAACATTGTGAGTTTAACCGTTGTTTTTTAATAATTTTTTTTCTGTTTGAAGTCAATTTTTTAGATAATTGCCCCTCCTGGCTAATACACCGAGAGCCCACAGCAATAAAAGAGCTGAATACTATAGACATGAATATGAATGAGGGTCCAAGACTTCTTTGGTGGGGCTTTCTGTAGGCAAGACGCACTTGAAAATTCATTTTTAAGTGCTTTTTGCATACAGAAGGCCCACCTAAGAGGTCTTGGACCCCCATATTCATGTCTATGGTATTTAGCTCTTTTATTAAATATAGTTTTTTTTTTAATGGTTATAGGTATACCTTTTTTTGGGCTTTCAAAAAGAAATGCATTTTTATTGCAGCAACGCCCCAACCACAGCTTACAAGACTTGCATATTTGCGAATAGAAAGTGAAGACCTATCTTATTGCATCATTGAATTTTTGCTATACTTCACACCCAAAAATTGCTGTGGGCTCTTAGTCTATAAATCGGGGGTATAGACCCCGATACGATTTTTTACTTATCTCAACTCAACTTACACACTCTAGGTCTTTGTCACACCTTAGAGGAATCACCCTATATAGTATGCTAAGAAAGAACTTTCTCCGATGTGAAGGTATAGTTTCCGCGTGACCTTACTTCCCTATACCGGATTTGGTACTGCAAAAAATTTCATGTAGCCATGTATTTAAGTATACATATAACTATATTCCTATAAATTGCTTCTTTAAAGATAAGAAATTAATTAAAAGCTAGAGACACGTGCAAAATCTCTCTGAAAGCAAGTATCCCCTCTAGACTAAAATATTTCAATAAAATGTTTGTGATTATCATCTTGGAACTTCTTTAATGTTAGAATTGATTCAATTTCAATATCATGGTGTCTCTCCATAAGATCCTCTTATAACTATTTCGTATCGTTTTGTCAATTATCGTTTCATGCATATAAATACGTCGTCCATGTCCAGATGTCTGCATGAGAGTGTTTATTATTGTCTTGTTACTCTTATATTGAATTTTATTATTCCTCTGACATGCTTTCTTGTTTTTACTCAAAAGTTAAAGTCCATTGAACAAACACAACACAACACAACACCAACGCATTCTTCTGAAAATACGCCTTAAGCACACATTTCTAAGACAAACAACATATCCTTTTTTGTCAGAAAATAATCATAATACCAAAACAATTTCAGTTGCAAAATAAAATCGATTTCCATTGATAGACGTTTTGCTCGAATCCCCTTACCTATCCCCTGTCCTTAGCCTTTTCTTGCCAATGTCCTTTTCCTAACTGTATATGGCAAAAAATCATTGGATTTATTCAAAAAGGCAGGCTATTACTCTCAAATGTCCTTTTGGAAATAAATTAAATTTTCGATATCCAGGGCTCTCTATAGATATACATATGTTTGTATACTTTCCTATTTAATCGAATATATACACACGCTTGTGTACATGTACATACATATGACTTTTCCCTAAGCCAAACTGAAAAACACGTCAAAGCCAGTTATTATCTATCAGCAGATGAAAACCGATCGTCCGAAAATGGGATTGGAAAGCGTTTTTCAACAATCGTCCTTTGGGAAATGACCAAAAAATCAGCCCATCGAGACCTTTTTTATTCGTCTGGTTGGGATCGGAATGCAACGACATTAATTTCAGATCTCATTTTCTACCTTCGAATGGATGACACAGAACTAAAACTAACTATCGTCAACCATCGCATCAAGAGGAAGGAATAGTTTATGCGGGTCTTATCCTTATGGCGAAAAGTTTATGTGCATAAAGGCCATAGGAAGCCTGAAAAAGAGGAATTTAAATTCCTTTTTTCATCGCCGGATTTTGCTGTGCGAATTCCCATCTCCTTTTTGCACACTGCACCTGTGATGCAGACCTTATTTTTTTGAAAGATTATATCTGCATTTCTGCACACATATACGAAAATTCCACGACAGTAGTTGGTCATTAACAGCAGGGTTTAAAGAGCCATTTGCATGTGCATGCATTTGAATTTTTTAATATTAATATTTTTGTATGGCATTATACCCTTTGAGCTGGGTTAGCAGGCTGCTTGGTTGGATGGAGAACTTGAGGAGGACTCTACCTCTACCCACATAAGAGTTACTCATTTTAAATGCCAACTCTCCATGTTAAAGTAGTTTCTTTTTTTCAACCCGCCCGGTCATACAAAAAAAAAAAAACAGTGAGTGAAGATGGTGGTGACTTTTAGCCTGTTTAAAAAGGTTTCGTTCGGAAGGTAGGTACTTCTGTAGAAAGAATGGTAATTCTGCTGGAAGAAGACAAAAAACAAAAAAAAAAGGGAACGAACTGGGATAAGCAGTAAGCACTCTTACTTGGTGAATTTTCCAAGAGGAAAATTAATTTGTATACTTAATTTATTAAAGCAAGTGCGGCTGCTCTATATAAGAGCTGCAAATTATTAGGGTCTGCAAAATGGAACATACCACTGCTGCATATTCCCTAATTAACTAATGCCGTAGGTTCATACATACATACTTACATAATCTACTGTGTACATTGTACATAAATATCTTTAATTATTTTAAGGGAAGAGCTTACTTTACTTTATGAAATCTCGTAAATTGTGTTTGCATTAACATTGTTTTGATTTATTTTATGGTTTTATTAATATTTTTTTTTTTTGCATTTCTGACTAAAGTTTACAAAAATATATTATCTTTTTATATATATAAAAATGAATCCCTCTTATAGCGCATAACCTCGGCTTAACATCATCCCATTTGGTTGGAGATTTTTCGTCGGATTTGTATTAAACCAGATTAACATACAACGGAGCCGAAAATTGGAAAATTCGATAGAAATTTAGAAAATTCGAACGGCAAAATCAGAAAATCGTAAAAACATCTTGAAATTTCAAACTTTCATATTAAGTTTTTTTTCGTACGCGCATAACTCGGCGAAAGATCATCCTAATTGGATGAGGATTTTTTCCTTGATTTATATTGAACCAGATAAACACACTACGGAGATAAACATTGGAAAATTAGGCCAGACAAGTCGGAAAGTCGTAATAACAACAAACTGCATTCTTTCTGAACTGTTTTTTTTTGTTCGAACGGTCTTTACACTGGCGATTGATACGTAGAGCGCATCAATACAGAAGCTTATTGCGAGAGTCTTTTTAAAAAAAAGATTATTCAAATAGACTTAATTTATGCTGTTGTTATATCAAAAATCCTATCGTAAATATTTTTCAAGGTATTTGATTATTTCAAATGTGTGTTTATTGTTTTATTCGGAATAGACTCTCAAAATAAGGCCAATAGTGCGCAAATTATTGCTGTTTTTTTTTTTCAGTTTTCACACGACGAAAGTATTTTTAATTGAATATTTATTTTTTATCAAATTTACATGGGGATCTTTTTGTTGGATTCGTTTTGTTTATACGCATGTAATTCAACTGAACATCAACCGATTTGCATTAGAAGGGACATTTAATTTAACTAGCAGGCCCGTGCTCGCCTTGCTTGGCATGTTTAAATAACTTTATGATTTATTTTTATTTTTAAATATCTGACATTTCAAGCAATTTAGAATTTATCACTTTTTATTTTTTTATAACTATTTTTTGGTAAACTGTTGCCTACATATGTCCATTCTCATGTTCCAAGCTCTCGCTCTACCAATTCTCATTACAATCTTTTAGGTATTTTCAGAGATTAAGAGGCACAAACAGACAGACAAACAAACTTTCACATTTATAATATTATATATAATAATAGGATAGTCTTTTTAAAAACGTATACTTAATGCGAAACGCATTGGACTATAGGTCGCAAAAAATCTTCCATTTGAATTTAATTCAATACAGTCCACTAAAACAATAACACAAAATAATTTTCTTTTATTTTTGTTTATTCTCTTCTTCTTAACTTATTTGTTTCTATTGACGTAGAATTCAGGGTAGTTCTAAGAAATGCTTAATATATAAAAATTGTGCAACGAATTTGACCTGTTCGTTAGTGATTAAAAGACAAGTAAATTTTTTAAACAACAAACTCTGACCTAACTCTAATTATATAAAATGAACTGTAAAGCTGTGATGTACAGATTTTTAAGTCTAACTAACATATGCTGATAAAAAAGTACGTATACGCCACAGTGACTCCACTAATGCTTATTTTGTATTATTTATTTTAAAGGGTCTGTAATGTTATACATAGAACCAATAATAGGCAAACAATAATAAAGAGAATTTTTTCACTTCTCTCACTTATATCGACATATAACAGATTACAAGATCCCAAAAAAATGGAAATATAAAAATTTATTAGTGTGTAATACGTTTGCATATATTTTTTTTAAGGGTCACAGCATTTGGTCATTTCCTTCTTAAACTGAGAATAAATCCTCTAGAATTAGGTACTCTTTTTTTTAAATTTGTATATATGTATTCCAGGTTTTATATACCTACAAAGATTCCAGTTCGAGTTCATAGCTAAGACAGGACAAAGTCTGTCGGGTCAGCTAGTTTATATATTATATTTATTATAAAAGCAAGCTTTCAGCTTGTATGTCTTTTTGAATTCGAAAAAGAAAACAGTTTTGATTGTTGATTGCGTGAAATTTGCAATCGACCTTAAATTTTATTTGCGATATGTAGGAACTATGTGGCGAGTCTTGGATTCGTAAAAAATCTCGAACTGGAGATTTTGATCAAACTTGACATTAAAATGATAGAGAGGACGAAAATAAGTGGGTCTTGCAATTCTGTCCTTTTGTCTGTTCGCCCATACAACCTTAGTGGATGGGTCGATTTAATTTAAACTTGGTATCTAGCACTGTTTTACTTGCGATATATTATGTAGGTATACTATATGGCAAGTTTTGGATTCGTAAAAAAAATTAAACTCGAGATACCAATCAAACTTGACATTACGACGATAGGGAAGACGAAAAAAGTGGGTCTCGCAATTCTCTCCGTCTGTCTGTGGACTCGCCTACAGCCTAAACTCATGGGCCGATTTTATTAAACTTGGTATAAAGTGTTTTCGGGACATTACCCCGACACATTTTTCTCCTTTTATTTTTAGGACCACAAATAACGGTACCTGCCATATAATTTTTTTTAGCATTTTTTTCTCAAAAATGGTTCGACAGATTTGTCTAGAAAAAAAACAATAAATTTTATTAGGTATGTATGTGCTACCTTATTTTAAAAATTAAATTTCCAAAAAATGGTACCTCCCATAGAACCATTTTTTTATTTTCGTTTTTCTAGAAAAGGAATAAACTGATTTTGATAATTTTTTTATGGAGAATCTTCTGAAAAATTAATATAGTACTGTATACCAAAATTTTAAATTTTTTTTTTTTTTTGATTTTTAAAAAAAAATTCCAAAATTTTTTTTTGAAAACCAAATATTTCGAAAACGACTTTGTTGATTTTTATGAAACTTGGTAACAAGCGGTTTTTTAACATTATCTAAAATATTTTGAACAAAAATTTTTCTTATAGTTAAAATTAACGGTACCTTCCATATAAATGTTAAAAAACCGTTACAGGAAACATAAATTTTCTCGAAAACGACTCCTACGATTTTGATTAAAATTGTTCTAAATACTAATATTGGTATGGTCTACGATCTGTCAAAAACAAAATTTACAGTTAGCCATTATTAACAGTACCTCTCATAAAACCATTTTTTTTATTTTGGACTATCTCATTATGTGTGTTACCGATTTAAATTAAATTTTTTATACAAAAGGTCCTTAAAAGTTGAAATAATACTGCATATCAAAATTTTCAATAAAACAAATTTTAGATTTTTAAAAAAAATTTCACATTTTTTTTTTTTTGAAAATTCAATATTTCAAAAACGGGTAGATAATTTTTTTCGAAATTTAATTTTTAATTCAACATAAATAAATACTAAAAAATTGTGTACCAATTTTTTTTCTTAAAAATGTTTACAAAAATTTTATATATAAAAAAATAATTAAAAAAAAACCGCTCCTACGATTTTAAATTTTTTTTTCTCCAAAACTAAGATAAGTCAAAGAAATCAGATGGTGTACTTTTTTTAGCTCTCAAAACAATTTACAAAGCTTTTTTTAATAAATTTTATTTGAATTATGTAAATTTTTAATAATTTTTCAATTTAAGCTCTAAAGTCTTCAGGCACCCATAAAAAAATTATTTACTTTTATCACACTCAACCCAATCGCATAGAACTTGTGGAAAAAAAACCTCTTAAATGTCATTTAAAAGTGAATATCCATTCCATTTTTCCCATCAAATCATTTCTAAAAATAAAAAAAAATGTAAAAGCCAACATAAATATATTAGATCCCCATCATCCACACATTAATCAAATTAGTATACATATATGTATATATTATTTATGTTTGCTTTCAGGAATATAGAACAAAAAACAAATTAATATTTATATTAAATTCTATTTAAAAATAAAATAATAAAAATCAAATTACCGTTTTTTTTTTTTTAATTTTAATTTGCTTCAAAATTCCGCCTATCAAACCAAAAACAACAACCTTAATTGAAAAGAAACAATTCATCAACAAAAACATCTCTTTTCCAACAACAAGCATAATGTATTTATAAATACCTTTTGACAGCGAAAAAATAAAAAAAAAATAATTCCATGTACAAAAATAAATCTTCAAAAACATCCCTTCGAAAACATAACACAACCCCCATCCATACCCCCCAATGCCCATCAACCAAAACATTCTATGATTAGATATAACATTTTCATAATCCTTATGTTAATGATTCTATACTCTGTATAATACATTTCCAATTTCTATATTAAAACAATATGTTTCACAAAAGACGATAGCCACCTTCTAAAATCTAAACAATACTTAACTTAAACAGATTCAGTGTATGAGTCCTTCTGTCTGAAATTTCAAGGAGTCTAATATTAGCTTCAATTGAAATTTATGCTCTTCAAATTCTCTTTGGACTCTCTTAGATTCTTCTGCGCATGACTCAACTATACACAGCATTTCCCAAACCTCTAAGCTACACGTGAAGGCCATACCGCATCAGTTTGCCTTTTCGAGCATTTTGAAAATATAAAGCTTCTGCAAATGGAAAAAAGGGACTCTCGCCTACGAATCATCCCAAAAAGGACCTTCGACGAAATATCCAAAACAAATTTTAGTTTACCACCAACGGTAGCTTCCGATACATTATATTGGTCTCGCGGTTGTCTGTTTGATTTCGAAAACCCAACTAAAAAGGACACAAATACAAATAAGGAAACAAAACAATAACGGAACTGTATGGGATTCTATATTTAAAAAGGATATTAAAGCGCGCGAAAAAAATAAAACGCGAATTTGAAAAAAAAAAAGAAAATCCTTTACGGTCAGTGAAGCGTAAATAAATCTGAAATCGACCGGAAATCCAGATCTGAAACGTGTCGAGAGTTTCTGTACTTTACTAAGGGACGTCCGCATCCGAACAGCCCCCACCGTTTGACCTATATATTCCGTTATGAAAACCATCTCTGTGAAAAATTGTCTCATATAGCCTATACGATAAGAAAATAAATAAAAATATCCTTCCTCCCCCTTCTATAAGTCCTTTGAGTGTGATTTTGTTTGTTATAACTTATAAGTGTTTTATTTTTATCATCTCGATAATAGCATATAGCATCCCCTCTCTGGAAAAGTGTTCGTTCATCCTTCTCGCGCTCTTAATAGGCTTCTAGAATATGAAAGCTGGATTCCTTATCGCTGGCATATAGCCAAACTAACCTACATAGATGCCCCATCCAGTGGTTGACTAAAATATTTTTAATGCATATCAACACAAGGGGGAGATATTTATAGCACTCTCTCTCTCGTCCTCACTTTACAACAACAACTAGAGTTAAAGTAGAAAAAAAAAAAAAAAAAAAAAAAAACATATCAATTTAAGGATTTACGGGCTTGTCGTTAATCCACCTTGAGCTTCACATATCTCCGCATATTTTGTGAGTGAAAATAATAATTACAACAATACGCCAGTATATATACGGCAGCAGTAAAAAAACGCGTAAAATACTTCACGTGTGCACATGAAATAATAAATTAAGTTAATTTATATAAGTTTGGTGTCAGACAAAAAACAAAAAAAAAAAAAAAAAAAAAACAAAAAAAATCCTCCAAGGACGCGGCTGAAATTTGTGCTTAAAAAAAAACACACAAAAATAACGTAACTATTAAGCCATCGGTTTTATTAAAATTTTTACGTCAATACGTCGAATGATTTTATAGATTTGTGCCGAAACGATTTTTATGAAAGTATTATTTTTTTTTTTGTATGTCATCGTGAGGCAGAAAAATAAGGATATCGCGTGCCAATATCACCTCAAAACAAAAACTAAACACGAATACATATCAATAAAGTAATTTAGTGATTCCTGTATCTTTACAAAAAAAAACGGAAAAAATTATTCTATAGATATAAACTTTTTACCTACCGGCTTATTGTCCTACTTATTTTATACGTTTATCGATTTCAAGGACAAATTGTTTGTGTTCTTGTGTTTTTTTTTTATATTGATAAATTTCTTACTCTTAACGTCTTATTGGATCCTTATGACGGCTGGCGCGGCGCCGAAAACGTCTCATGGTAAAAGTGAGTTAAGTGATCGAATTTTTAAGTGAATTAAATATAAGTCCTTCAAAAAGAAGAAAATAATAAAAAAAAAATATAATAAGGACTCAGTGTTTATCAGAAGCAAAAGAAAATAGATAATTTCTCTTATTGGATTACTTACAAAAAAAAAACGCACCATCCCTTGGATTTATATCGCCCAAGGACAAGACAATTTTGGATACAAAACAAAAAAGTCACACTTTGTTGTACCTTCATTGTAGCATGTAAGTATCATTAATTCTTAAGCAATTAATTAGTGAGAGGACAGTGAAGGGATTAATATTGACATTTTGTGTGGTCCTTAAAACTCGAGTGTTGTGGGCAAATTTAATGATGGCTTTGATGACTATGATGTTGTCAATGTGAATTTACATTTAAAAATCACCTCTCAGACAGATAAGTAGGTATCCGCAGCAAAAAATGATATGAGTTAAATTCTAGATGGCATCAATCCATTAAAAAGATAAAAGATGAGAATTAACCCTTTCATCGGTTAAAAAAGGGAAGGCAAGAAGGCAACCTACATATATGTATATGTAGCTCAGCTACAACAACTAAGAGAATGGTTTTAGTGTGGTGAACCTTAATTATTTAAATTTTTGAAAGGATGCTGGATGGACGATTTTGGTTTATTTTATTTTAAAAATTATGCTCGTTCATTAGGGTATACCTAGAGTGGGTTTGATCCTGTGGTTGGTTGGCTGCAGACAGTATTAGAGTGAGACTTAAGTCTGGTCAAACTAAAACCTCAGAGGGTTTATATCGATTTGTGATTTGTATGAATTATAGATATTTTAGGTAAGTCATATGGCTTGTAATGTTAGATTTAATATGCACTCCAGACAAGGAAAATAAAACTAAATTATTTTTGAAACAGGTAAGAGGGATTTGATGATGGTTTGGAATTAATTTAGGAAAACTTGCTTAAAAAGGACTACCATCTGTATTTTCAAATATTTGAAAGGTGGATTATGCTACCAGTTAGATTAGTTAACTGATTGGCATTTTGCAGTGACCAAATATTTCAAGTGATTAAGTCAAGGTGAATGGTCAACACGTTGACTCTTTGACGTCATCAAATAAATCGCCAATATTCAGGGTGTTCGGCATAAGGTTCAACAAAGAGCTAGAGCGAGTAGGTTGAGTCAAGACAAGAGGAGGAGGGTCCATTTCCCCCCGTTTAGGCAGAAGGAACAATTTTCTAATAAAATCGACTTGAAACAGAAAAAAAATTTATCAAAAAACAACAATATCACTTACAATGTCACGTTATACTTTCTTTTGAAGCCAGAAATCTATTCTATTGTTAGTTTTATATATGTGACCAATTCTTTATATTTTAACTTATTAAATTGTTTATGCGGGCTTTTTTGGTCAATTTGTTATATTATGCAAATAAAAACAAATATATAAATTTTATCCCGACGTTTCGCTGAAGATGCTGAAAATCTCCAGCGAAACGTCGAGATAAAATTTTTGTATATGTTTTTATTTTTATAATATAACAAATTGACCAAAAAACCATTTAATAAATCCATTCTTTTGTTTTGTACTTAATTCGAGTTACTAGAGAGGACAGTTTTTGAAAAATTAATTTTCAAAATCAAAATATTGAAAAAATAATGAAAACAATGTGTTCCAACTAATTTTTTTCAAAATAAGCTTGACATTGTAAGTGTTGCCGTTGTTTTTTAATATTTGTTTTCATTTAAAGCGGATATTTTTAAAAATTTGCCCCTCCCGCCTAAACGGGGGAAAATAGAATCCCCCCCCCCCCTTCCATACGATTTTTTTCTTGTCTTAACCCAACCTACTCGCTCTAACTTTTTGGTGCACCTTATACCGAAAACCTAGTATTAGTATGTATGAAGGTACGTATTATCAACTATTCCAAGATTCCAACGCATGATGGATTATTAAGGATCAATTATGTCCAAAATTGTCGACCGCTTTCCGCCAAATTATCGCAAGCGACATTTTCATATTGTCACATAAAGTTAATTATTTAATTTTTTCCTGTGCATTAAAAGCAATTGGAACTTTTGTTATATTTCATTAACAGTATTGTTAATAATGTTCAATGCTAAAATTTGGCCTAATTGGTTTTATTGCTGAGCAAAAAAAAAAAAAAAAAAAAATGTCGCCTACAATACTTTTATTTTTTGTCGCTTACGATAATTTGGTCGAAAGGGATCGATGTGTTAGTCTTGTTATTTGTGTCATCGTGTTTTTTACCCTTTGGTTTCAACCAGGGTACAATTTCGGATAGTTACCAACCAAATTTGTTTACTTGGAATTCGAAGTAAAGTTTTTTTTTAAAGAATTTTTTTTTTTAACTTTTTTTAAGAAAAATAGCTTTCTTCTTCACCTCAAGTTTTAAAAGTAATGATATTAATTCAAAACTTTTAAAAAATGAGTGTTAAAAAAAAATTAAATTTCTTTATCCAGACTGATGACGATGTTAAGAAAAAATTCAATTTGTTTCTTTTATTGGTTTGTAAGTTTTTTTTATCATTTGGCACGGAAAAACGTTTCGATGGATCAATTTGAAATTTATCAAAAAATAAGTTTTGCAATAAGTATTTGTAAAGCAATGAAAGATTTACTATAAGTATACATTATATAAAAAGTAATTTTTTTTTTTTCAATTAACGATTAACGGTTAAAAAACGGTCTTGTAGGAAAAGTTTTTTTTTTTTTTTTTAATCTGACCTTAAAATTTAGTTGTCTTCATTCGATGCTAAGAATTTATTGACTAGAGTAAAAAATCTCATTTTTCATTAAAATCCAGATATATGTTTGCAAAAAAATAATTAAATTAAATTAGAGAAATAGAAGTCGTAAAAGAATATTAAAGAAATGAAAACAAATTTTTGTTATTTTCCTAGTGTAAATTCTGACTAAGATGAAACATTGGTTTCGGATTTTTGGGTACCGGATTCACTACCTGTTGAAATTTGAGATCTTGAGTGCCCGATAACGACCACACCGTAAAAAAAAATAAAAATAATTTAAACAATAATTTTTAATTTTTTTTTTTTTTCAAAATATTAAGTTTGAAAATTAATTTTTCAAAAACTATCGATTACATTACATATAAAAAAGTTTATTTTTAGAGAAATTTTAAGAATGGATTTCTAGCTTAAAGAAAAGATATACAGGATATAATTTCAGATGTTGGTCTTGCATTTTGATGGTTGTTTTTCTATTAAGTAAATAAATATTTTTTGGAGGGGCGTCTCAGGAGCTATAGACAATTTCTCCCAAATTGCTTTTATTTTTTGTTTGACCTAACCTTCATTTTTTAGTGTTCTTTCTGCATCTTATGTCAAACACCATGTATTTTATATTATATCTACTGGTTATCTAAGATAGGTATAAAACATACTAAACGGCGTTATAAATTTGTTTTTATGTTTTTAGATACAGTGGCGTATTTAAGTTTTTTGCCGCTCTGGGCTTTTTAAAATCTGCTTCTCCAGAATTTCATAATATCTTTGGAATAATCAGTTGCACTACTATCAGTTGCCTTTCTTCCTAATTTATCAACAATTTTAGAGATAATAAGTTTTTTTAAGTTTTTTTTTTTAAGTCGGCGTGTCAGTGGCTGGAAATTTATTGTAAAGGTGCCATTTGCTATCACTTACAACACCTGTAATTTTCATTAAGTTCGGGGGAGCGGTTCAGATTTTATGAATCTATTTTATGATCTATATTTTCTTAGCTTTAAATTTATCATTTCACTATTTTAGTCGTACAATCAGTCGACAGAAGTTACTGTCGTAAAACCGTTTTGGTCGCCATTTTTTCAAATGGCAACGCGAACGACAAAGATACGAGGTATTAAAGTGAGAATTCGAAAAGAGCACTTCAAAATACTGCCCATAATTTCGTAATGGCCCTATTTACAAATTTCCCATTTTGAGTTAATTGCATATTTGAAATTGGGGCATTGCCCTAAGTTCAAAAATGCCATAAACTCAAAATCAAAAATTTTGTAGTTAGGGCCATTGTGAAATTATGGGCAAAATAGGTATATAAAAATGCAAATTTTCAAAACTCCTACAAAACTATCCAGGCAACAACCTTTTTCTCAGACGACATGACTGGACTATAACGAAGAATTTTTTAAATTAAATTGGAGTTTGCCAACTTTCGACTTTTTTTTTTTCAAGTAGATATCAACATCGAACAAATGTTAACTTACACCAAAAAAGAAATATGAATTGCAGAACAATTTTTTGACGCCCTTAAAGTTTTGCTGCTCTGGGCTATAGCCCATTCTGCCCATATGGTAAACACATGGAACCTAAATTGGGCTTACACAAACGAGCCTGAGCTAAAATTGAAAAAAATTTAGATACTTTGAAAACCCAGACCGAAGTGCGAAAATTTAGCATGTTTTTTTTGTTTTCAATTTTTGATCTGAGGTTGAAGATTAAATTTAATTTAAGCTTAGGATAAACGACAGACTATCTTTTCCTGCTTTTTTTTTTTTTTAATTTTATCTTAATAATTTTTAATTTTTATTTTTTTTGGTTTAAAATCACAATATTCAATCCCCCACCACCCCTCCCATACGAGGTTTTTTTGACTCAATTTATACGCTGTAGTATTTTTATGCATCTTGTGCCAAGCATCATATTTTCTGTTATTATATATTTATTAATGCTAAATTTTGAATAGCTGTATTAAGAAACTGTTGGGTCTACACAGATAATTCTGGGCTCAAATTAAAGAAAATCAAGTTTCTTTAAAATCATGGAGCAAAGTTACAGTCGAGAAACTAGTCTTTTAGGGTTAAATTCGCCAATGTCTGAACTTATAAATATATGTTTAGAAATGTATTTCTAATTTATGTTGATTTTAAACAATTTTTCAATTTAAATTCTAGGACCTCTGCATTTGATATGTGCCAAACGTGCACATGGGCAATATTTCTTAAGTTCTGGCGAGCCGTTTGCCTCGCTATACCTTATACAATGTAGCTGCGTTTAACACCTAATTCGCCCAGTTTTTTTTTTTTTTCATAAACTCTTTACTAAGCCTATACATTCGTATGTCATTTCCTTTAGATTAATTCTGGTTAATTTTATGATTTCCACTTTCCCTTTTTCCTCCCTTTCCTCAAAACACTTCCAAATGAATCTTTCATTTGCCATATTAATTCTTTACTTTTTAAAAATTGCTTCTCTTCCTGTGCCGTCAAACTGACAGTTGCCGGAGAAAATTTTTTATGATTTCAGAAATTTTAAGTGGCTTTACTTTTGATAAACTGTCAAAAATGGCATATTAATTTTAACTAAGCTTAATTAAAAATTTTGAGCAACTGAAATAATAAGGGATAAATATTATCAAAAAAAAAAATCATTTTCTTTGATGAATTAAATCCTCTATTAGGTTAACCCTCTTTGATTTCAAATATTAAATACGCAAAAATCCGAATATTTTTTCAAATTAAATTCATTTAATTTTTTTTTTTTCGTTAAATCCAGAAGCAAAGTTATTCTAAATCAAGTGGGAAATTTTGAAAAGCTTTTAAATCCATGACATTTATATTTGATGCATTCGTTTTCATAAAAACGAATTTGCATTTCACAGCAGCTAACAGGAATTCACCACCACCAAGTTGATTCGCATCGCCCGCCGCCGCCGCCACCGACCCAAATGACACTGCTAGTCAAGCGACCGAAGCTGCCATCCGCCGCAGGGGTATTTGAGAATTAATGAACATTACTCTCCATACACCCTTGCAGCTTTCAGCTTCGAAGTCGAACCCTTGGGGACTTCCGGCAAACTGTGAGAATTCACATAAATAGATAATAAATTCATGCAACCGTTATTATAGTTCAACCAAATGATTTTTTTTTGTCAGCTTAAATACTTAAAACCATTCAAATATTTTTGTTCCTCCGAATATCGTTTAACTATTTAAAGCTGCAAGCTTGTTACGCGGTTGTTTGGTTTAAAGCATATCAGGTTCTGTAAATATTTTATAGGAAAACAATATGAATCTAAGTTTATTGTATTTTTTTTCTGTGCCGTCCAAACACACTGATGCTGACCTATATTGTCTTAGCGTGAATATCTGTACAATAACATTACTTCCGGGTGTTTGCCTTAAAACCATCATACCTAATACATGAATGTGTGTTGTAAAATCTTTCCGTTTATTTATGCTACATAATTCCCACATCGCCTCCGGAAAGATTACAATTTATTATTTCCGTTTTGGGATGAAAGAGGGTTTTTTTATCTCACAACGTATCATTTTACGAGGCGTGAGCGTTATGATAATGTAATATGATTGTAACACACACAATGTCATTTGAAAATCATTATTGATGAATTTGAATATGATTTTGTTTTGTTTTATTGCAGAAAGAGTGATTTCAGTGGTGTGGTTGGTAGTGGGGTATTTGTATTTTATTTCCATAATTTATTTATGTTTTTTCTTATGGATTTAACGCAACAACTTTATAGTTAGGTACGAAAAAATATTTATTGTGCAATTTAGTAACTTTAAGCTTGTCCGTTAAAGCAGTTTAACCTCGACTATCATGACCTCTTCTTGGACCGCCCGCCGGAGATCTTGTTTTAAATAGAGAGAGCCTATTAGTGACTTTTTAGAGCATTTCAAGGGAGTGACAAATCCTCAAAGTGTATCTAGTTTACAGTTCGCATGCGAAAAAAAATAGAATTTTTCAAAACAATTTTCTGTCTAGTCTAGTGTTTGAATTATCATCATTACTATGTTAAGAATAAATAATATAAAGACGAAACAAATATTTTGTTTGTCCGCGGTGATCTCAGAAAGTACTCAACCGATTTACTTGAAATAAATTTTATAATTTTCCTTATTATTTTCAGAATGTGATAGGACATTTAATGTTTGTTAAATATGTTTGTTGAATTAGATTCTTAACTTTTAAAAAAATTTCTTACCAACATAATTCAATTATGCCTTTAAACCTGCTTGATATTTTAGAAAAATTAGATTTTATTGTTACAGCCGTTACATTACCAAGAAACCAAAACATGATACAAATTGGGTGTGACAGTGGTCGGATTAAAAAAAAATAAATTTTATGGCACAACAGCTCATGAAGAACTAGGGCCTAGTGACTTACAACTCTCAACCATTCCTGTGTGCGTGTCTGCAGGAATGGAGGGGACCT